>CAUYRH010048697.1:0-47208 GCA_963574655.1 Perodicticus potto | reverse complement strand
GCAACCACTTGCCCAGTCTCCACCACTTTTGCCTTCCTCAGGGTGTCCAGAAGCCTCACGCTGTCTCCCTGTGTCCCCAAGGGGAAGTTCCTGGGTAGATCCCGCCTGCCAGAGATGCCTGAAGTCCTCTCTCCCCAGTCTCACGGTGCCCAGCCGCAAGGAAGCTGTTACTCGGCTGCCATCTTGCTCCGCCCCGCCCCTTGGGTCTTATGGTTTACTATGCCAAAAGTGGATTCTGGACCAAAGCTGAACCATTTAGACTTATTTTTCTTTAAACAAACAAAAAAAAAAAAAAAAAGAAAGAAAAACAAAAAAGAAAAATAAAACAAAAGCAAAAACAAACACAAAAAAAAACAAGAATCAGAAGCAGGATGTGAAGATATGTTACACAATGAAGAATTTTGCCTGACCTTTATCCCTGGTTCTTGAGAAGAAGCAACCAAATCCCAATGATATGAGCACCTTTGTTATTCATGTGGAGCCTGTGGACTACACCTGAGTGCATCCTAAGATGACTCATGGTGGGGACTTGTCATGCCTGAAAGGTCAACTGTGTGATGAGGGGTTGGGTCTTTTAGCCCTGTGATATCAGCCTGACCACCAGGCACACTGGGAGGAGCCAGAGACTGAGTTCAGTTGTGTCTGGCCAATGGTTCAATCAATCATGCCAACACATTGAAGCCCCAGTCAAAACGCTAGACACTGGTGCTCAAGTGAACTGTCTGTTTGGTGAATGACAATGTGCCGAGAGTGTCATAGGCTCTAATTCCATGCAGGAGGACATAGAAGTTCTGTATTTGAGACACTCCTAGACCTCACCATATATGTCTCTTTGAGTGGTCCTGACTTGTATCCTTTATTATAAAACTTTAATAGTAATATAGTGGTTTCCAAACTTCTGTGAGTTATTCTAATGAACCATTGAACTTGGTAGTGGAAAACTTTTGAATTTGTAGCCCATTGTTAAGATGATCTGGGATTCCTGAACTCATGGCTGGCACCTGAAGTGGAGGCAGTCTTGTCAGAGACTGCACCCTTAGCCTGTGCAATCTCAACTAATTCTGGCTAGGTGTGATCATTCATGCCTGTAATCCTTACACTCTGGGGGACTGAGACCGGTGGATTGCTTGAACTCAGGAGTTTAAGACCAGCCTGAGCAAGAACTAGGCACTCTGTCCCTACTAAAAATAGGAATAAAAATACTAGCTGGGTGTTGTAGCAGGTGCCTATAGTCCCAATTACTTGGGAAGCTGAAGCAAAAGGATCACTTGAGCCCAGGAGTTGCTATGAGCTATGATGCCACAGCACTCTAGCCAGGACAACAGAATGAGACTCTGTCTCAAAAAAGAAAAATCTCTACTAACTCCGGACAGTCAGTGCTAGAATCGCATTGGGGCATTTCATGAGCAGTGGTAGAGGTATAGAAAGAAGGCCTTAGGCTTCTTACTTATACAACTCCCTGGTTCCCATATTCTCCATGAGAAACTCTAGTATCCTTCCAAGAATTTTCTTTCATCTTCCACCACATCCCCGTCTAGCTAAAATTGGTCTAATCCTTGTAAGTCAAAGAAACTTTAGTTATTTGGCCAGGGAAAGAGGTTTTCAGAAGCCTTGGTCCCACCTCCCAGCTGGGCTCTTGTTAAGTCCTAAATGTTCCTGAATTTCCAGAATCTGTTCCTCTAGGCAGACAAGTGGGAGACCATGGTCCCTAGACTGCCCCTCCCTTCCTCTGCCCCAAGCCTGGGGTAGGGGTTGCAGCCCTCTCCCTTGCTTCACCTTTCTGGCCAGCTCAGCCCTCAGCCTGCACCACAGCAGATGCTTACGGGGGATGTAGATAGGAAGGGCCTCAGAGGACCCTCCAGCCATGACCCCTAGAAGCTGTCCTGGATTGCTTTGATGTTAGATTCTTCTGTCTGACATCAATAGTATTTTCCACTTGGCTCCCATTCAACTTGAGTGTTAATGTCTTCAGTGTTTCAGTTTTACACAGTGTCAGAAGAGGAGAATTGTATTGTTCCTTTTTCTCTTTAATTTCTAAATTTTAAAGACAGAGTTGTGGACTTTTAATAAGAAGCCAATGAGCCGGATCTCCAATATACATGAATGGACTATATGATTAGTGTTTAATTAAAATACGTTCTGGAATCTTTTTCTAAAACATTTTAAGTTGATTTTAGGCATTAGAATGTGCAAACTTGTTTCTTCCCTGAGTCCTCTGCTTATTTCCTGCTCTTTTCTGGTTGCTCGAGTTATCACAGGAATGAGATTATTTGGACTGTCAGCCTTGTTTTAGCTTTCCATTTCGGTGAATTTAGAAAATCTCCCAGTGATTTCACCAAACTAAAGTATGTGTGAAAAAAAATTTAAATGCACATGGAAAATTTTATCTGGACAGATATCAACCCTCGGTATCTTAAAGGATGGAGACTTTTCCAAGCTTCCAGGGTGTTTCTACTGAGCACAAAAATTAGCACCACTGCTTGATGGTTTTGTAAATCCCCTGTGTGCACATTTTTGTAATCGCTTGTCTGTCTGTCTTCAAATAAACAAATAGAGGTCCTGAAGTTCTTATTTCAAAGATCCAAGAAGTAGGGAATTTGTATTTTTTTCCCCAGAGCCAGGACTGAATGAGGAAAAGGAATTAAAGGAGGTAACTAAAGAGGAATAGCAAAGCAGCATGAACCCCCAGGGATGGGGGAAGAAAGAAAGGGCCTAGAGATGGACAGAGGAAGAGGAAAATGAAAAGATGTAACGTGTACAGCCAGCAATTCCCACCACCGCCGTCCTTCTTAGCCACAGCCAGAGGTTGCTGCCTGGGACACCCCAGGTGAATACATATTTGTATTTATTATAGTAACCTCTTTCCCAGTGGATCTGAGGCAGGTGTTGACTGTAGAATTGCTGCTGGAGGCTCCCATTCCAGGGCTTTATTTCAAACCTCCCATGGCAATTTCCCAGGTATTTCAGGTAATTGTTATAATTTCTGGTGCCTCCTGCAAAGTGATTGGCTTGTTGTGCTATACACCTCTGACACCATCCCTACCTGACTGTCACCCTGTCCTGTGGCTGATGGCTAGGTCTGGCTGCACTTTCAAATCTCCTGGAATCCCAGGAGCTCTGGAGAGGCAGATCAATGGCAATGAAGGCCACAATTTCAGAGAACTAGACGCTTGGAAGCTTGTACAGCTGAGATCTCAACTTACAAGTCAACAGGCAACAGATTTTATTTCTTGTATTATTGATTTACTTTTCTTTTTAAATATAAAACTAATACACACTGATTGCTAAAAATTCAAACTAGCAGAAGAGTATGAAGGGAATAGCTGAATTCTTCCATTCCCTGAATCCTCTCCATTAGAGCAGCTCCCTAGATGCAGCTCGCTCTGCTAACAGGGCGTTGCTGCAGACCCCCAGGCACACACACACACAAGCACACACATACACACAAGTGCACACACACACACTCTCTCTCTCTTCGTGGCTTTTGTTCTTTTCATTCTGGCCCAAAATAATAATGATAATAATAATAATAATAATGCAGGTGTTCCCTGCAGTATACCATGGACAGATTGCATGGTGGCTCCTGCTGTTTGGTTAACCACTGGTGCTCGGTCTTGGTAAACCTTGGCTCATTTAACTCTTCTCTATTGATTGATGTGTGGGTTATACCTGCTTTTGTACCTGTTTTTTTTTTTTTTTTTTAGATCATCCAATGAATATTAAGCATTTATTAAATGTCAGGCTCTGTTTTAGTGCAAAATTCTTGTCCCCATGGAGTTTGCTGCAGCTGATGCTTGGGCGCCACCTCCTTGATCACCTTGGCAAGGTTCTGAGGTCCCGACACTGGCATAGGAGTGAGGATTTTGCGTGTGGACGGCTGCCGCCCAGATCCCACGTATCTAACTTCATGTGACTTTTAAAATTCTGCAACTTTGATTTCTATGTAGAAAGAGTTGTTCCCTGCATCCTTTCTCTTGTGGACCAATGGGAAAGTGATTGCTATTTTAATTAGAAATGCTGAGAGAACAATCGAAGTCATCATGGAAAAGATCTCTTGTCAAGGAAAGACTGATGGGGTTTTTGGCTCCTTTCCTTTCTCAGCAGATGTAATTTAAACTGCTCAAAGAACCATTATTCCAAGGCGTCCCCAGGCTCTGAGGTGCCTGGGGACTGACAGAGGTCTTCAATGAAACCCGACATTTTTCTAAGACTTCCAGGGGAGGGCAGATGTTTTAGAAATCGGAGGGTCATTTTCAGAGTTTCAGCAGTGGTGCTGTCTCAGACAGGCCTGCTCTGGGAAGAGAACTACAGATTTGATGAAAGAATTCTTTTATGGTGTCTGATCCCTTTAAAATGGACAGATAGACTATAGAACATTAAATTGGACCTGTGATTTCAGTATCTTAATTTTGCCACTGATCTCTGACTTTATGTTTAAGTGTTTTCAGCATCTCTGCAAAGAGAGGAGATTAATTGTTGCAATAAGCACCTGCCACCAACACAGAGCAACCAGGCAGGGTTATTTTAAAAAGACAACTACTAGGTAGCAGTTTCTCCATCAGCGTGAGTCCAATTTCTTTTCTTTGGGTGTTGCTGGGAACCTCTGCTCAGGGTGAGAGTGGTCCCGGCTACTGGCAGGAGCATGGCACCTTACAGGAGGAAAGGGAGTCAAATAAGTAGGTGCTCCGAAGCCAGAGTCTTGGGTTCAAATGCTCAGATGGACACTTACTAATGAAGTGACTGCAGGTAAACTGCAGGCGTGCAATTTACCTCCCAGGGCTCAGTCGGTCCATCTGCAAAATTGTATGATAATGCTGTGCTCCCCAGGGCTTTTGTGACTTTTATCTGAATTTCCAGTCACATAGTTGACACTCAGATGTGAGTTTGGTTCTTCTGTTTAGCTGGAGCAGGACCAGGCCTGAAGGTGGGGGTGCTGGGGCCACGAAGAGGTGATGACTTGGTTCATAGTCCACTAATGACACACTGCTGGAGTCAGACAGACGCAGGTCTGAAGCTCTGGGCTATGTGATTTCCTACATGGATTCAGGCTGAGTTGTTTCACCTCTCTGAGCCACTCACTCCTTAGTCAAAGGGAGATAAGGATGGAACCCACACCTGGAGGCTGTTTGTGAGAATTAATGAGGACATGCCTAGAAGGGTGTCTTGCACGGGTCCGAGCATGCAGTATATGGCAGCCAGCGCCCTCAGTGTCCTTGTCCCTGGTATCACTGCCACACGCCTCCTCAATACACGCAGATGAACGGCTGTGTGTTCGTGTGGCATAGTAAAGGAAGGAGGGCAGAAAGGCCCTTTTCTATTTTGGTGGCATCATTTCTCCATCTCCAATCAGGTGCCTACAGAGGCAGCCAAGCCAGGGGGTAATTTTCTTAGATGCAGCACTACCTGTGCTGAAATGGGAATCATGATTCTTGGCAAGCGCCTTCCAGTGCTCCAGTGGACAAAGCCACACAAACCCCTTCCCTGAGTAGTTTCATGTAAGTTACTCGGGGAGTATTTTCAGCTTATGCCATTGGGGCTGGGAGGCGGCAGACCCTTACTATTCACTTGCTTACAGCCCTGGTGGCTATCGTGGTTCCCCTGCTCAGACGATTGTATGACAAGTTCCTCTACACATGTTTAAAACCATCATCTTCCCCCTGCTCTGGGGTGCAGGATACTAGAATTTCATTTGAGTAGTCACATGGGCAGGTACAGAAGCATTCATTCACAATTCATCATGTATTCATTTAACGATGTTTACTGTGCAGTTCAACACCGTGCATGTGTTACATGCCAGGCACTGATCTAGGTCAGCAAGAAGAAATATGGGGCCTGCAGGGCAGTGAAATCCTAAAATGGAAAAGAGGAGAAGCCCATAATATTGGAAAATGTGTGATGGGAGTTCAGCCCTGTGCAGAGGCTTTGCTGGAGAAGTGTGTTTGAAAGGACACTGGAAGGGTGAGCTCCTCACTTGATACCAGGGTCAAGCAGAGAAAAAAAACATTCCAGAAAGATGGAGTGGCAAGTACAAAGGCCCCTGACCCCAAGGTGAGAGGGAGCTCACATGTTCCAGGGATTGAGAAAAGGCCAGTGTGGCAGTGAGTGAGGGTTGAAGTAGTCTGGGACGTCAGTCTGGGGTCTGGTTGGCACAGCCAGGAATTGGTGCTTTTTTCCATTACCAATGGGAAACTGTTTCAGGGTTTTAAGAATGACTGTTTGTGCATGACTATGTTCAACTGATACCATTTAGCCAGGACCACCCTAGCTGTGGTGTGGGTGGGGCAGGCATGGCAGTGAAACACAGGAGGGAGCCAGGGAGAGAAGGGGAACTTGGACCTGGGGTGATGGTGGGAATAACTGGGCCTGTGGAAACAATTCAGGAGGTGAAACTGACAAGTTTTAGATTTAGAAATGGAGGTGATGGAGAGGTTCAGGGTAAAGGGTGATATTTAGGCTCCTGCCTAGATACCACATTGGAAGGCAGGGCCTTTTGTTGAGACAAGAAAGGCTGGCAAAGAGCAGGGTGGGCGGGGAGGCAGGTACAGGAAGGGCGAGGGAACATGGGCTCTTCCTTCCTCTCTCTCCCATGTTTCCTGCCCATGCCCTGAGGCCGCTCTGCATGAGAAAAGACGCTGTTTCAGCGTTTTGTGCCCCCAGCACCTCTGGAAACTGCTTTCAGAGTTCTCCTCAATTAATATCAGTGAATCTCCGCGTTTGTGGTGCGGTCAGGGAATTCAATTCAACCTTTGGAAGAAATGCACTTTCAGGCCAAGTTTGAGGCAAGTTCACCTTCCTATTAGTAATAAATACCACTATCTGCTGGGTGCAGAGCTCATGCCTATGATCCTAGTACTCTGGGAGGTCCAAAAGGGAGGATTGCTTGAGGCCAAGATTTGGAGACCAGCCTGGGCAAGAATGAGACCCTGTCTCTACTAAAAATAGAAAAATTAGCTGGGTGTAGTGGCACAACCCATAGTCCCAGCTACTCAAGGCAGGAGGATGGATTGAGCCCAGGAGTTTGAGGTTACAGTAAGTTATGAGGATGCCGCAATCTCTAGCCTGGGTGGCAGAGGGGAACTCTGTCTCAAACAAAACAAAACAAGACAAAAAATGCAGTATCAACAACCACCATTAAGCACCACTGTGCTAGGTGCTTAATGTCTGCAGATTTATGTAAGCTCCGTTCTAAGTCAGAAAAACCCAGGTCTGGTTCAGTAGTCAAGGGATTAATTGAACAGACACTTCTTTCCAGGGCCCTACTATGTTGTGCTAGGCCCTTGAGATGTCCTCAGGTGGGGATAAATGATCAGTGGCTTGATCAGTTATTTAGCCAAGCATAGGCCCAGGGGGACTTTGTTTCCTCAGTAGGGAAGTTGGCTTAAGGTGGACCCCTATTCATTTACTTGATCATTTGGTGTACGGACCTGCTGACTCTGCTCTGCTGCAACCAATTAGACACTACTGTCTTTAAATGATCATCTAGTCTCTTCTAGAAACTTCAATAGCTCCTACTATGGGCTAGACGCTCACTCATCCAGGCCATGGTTCCTGTAGAGATGCCCAGGCAGGGAGATGTGCATCTTAAGATCTCATTTTCTGCTCTAGGCAGAAGGAGGTAACACAAGAAGTCGGGGTGGGATGACCCAGAAAGCGGGATTAACCCCAGGGAGGCTTGGGGCAGGTTTCAGGGAGGAGGTAGCGCTGGCTTCCTGGATAGCCTGAGGGATGAATAAGTGTTCAGGAGGGGAAGTGCACAAAGGAAGGATGTTCTGGGCATAGAAGTAAAAGAGTGCAGGGAACGTGGGGGGAAGGGCAGGGCACATGATAGGAGGTAGGAGAGAAGAGGCAGCAGTGAGAGAGGGGCTGAGAGCGAGGGTCTCCGATTGGGTCCTGCAGATGGCCAAAGCGGTGACACATTTCCTAGGAAGGAAGTGGTAGGAAAGTTCCCATGACTTAGAAAAATGACTTAGGTCATTTGATGGCAAGAAGTAGGTTAGAAGGTTGAGTTTTTAAGGGCAAGTTTCCAGATGTGGGTAGCTGTTGTGAGCTGAATTGCATCCCCACCAAGATTGTATGTTGCAGTCCTAGCCCCAGCACCTGTTTGGAAATAAGGTCTTTCCAGATGTGGTCAAGCTAACATGAGGGTTTTGGGCGGACACTAACCTAATATGACTGGAGTTATAGAAGAGGGGACTTTGGGCACAGATGCGCTCAGGGATGATGTAGCTGTGGGGGTGGTGGAGGCAGAGAGGCACCTGCAGACTGGGCGGTGCCAAGGCTCGAGGGCAGCACCGGGGCGGGGAGAGGACTGGGACACAGGGCAGCACCGGAGAGGGAGAGGCCTGGGACACGGGGCAGCACCGGGGCGGGGAGAGGCCTGGAACATGGGGCACAGCCCAGCTGACTTATGGCCCGAGTGCAGGCGTCTGGCCTCCAGAACTGTGAGAGAATGCATTTCTGGTTTAGAAACCATCCAATTTGGGGTAATTTGTTACAGCAGCCCTAGGAAAACAATAGGGCAGCCTTCAGTGTTTCCCTAAAATGAGCTGGCTGGGACTCACATTTACCGTCTCCACAGAGATGTGGTCGCCAACCACGGGGAGAATTCAGGGCTCAGACAGTTTTGGTCAAAGAAAGATGTGAAGTCCCTTGACAGCCCAGGTGAGCCCCCGCAAGTCATGCAGCTGACGGAGGTGGAGCCACCATCCTCTCCCTCCTCCATGGACATGAAGAAGCCACTCTTGGGAGAACGGCCAGGAGAGAAGGGGTGGCCGGTCACGAGAGAGGCACGATGCCCACTGAGACCCCAACTCACAACCGGCACACTAAGAGTTACAGTGGAAAGGGGTGCAGTTTATGACATGCTCTGGATTTGACTCAGAGTTTCCATTTGTCTTGCGTGCACTGGATTACTGGTGGGGTAAGAAGGAAGCTTCTTGTCCTACCTTTGGGTTAAGCAGCTGACTCCTATCACTGACTGCAGTGACAGGTTAAAAATGAAAGTGAGAACCTCACTTCGTAAAGAATGCAGGCAAGAGATGCTATTGTTCACCTATCAAATTGGGAACAATTACATTAAGTGTTGTTGGGGACAGGGAGGGAGGGCATGCTTGCAGTCAATCTCATAATGCTCCTGGGAGTGGCGATGTTTGCAACCAGTTAGGAGGGTAATTTGCTAAAGTCTATCAAAACGTTTAATGCACAGACATGTCGACAAAGGAGTTACTCTGCTAGAAACTTACCCTATGGCTATCGCAGAACTGCTCATTTCCATGTGCAAGGATGATCACTGCAGCACTGTTTATAATAGCGAAATAGAAAAATGTAAGAATTACAAACAACCTAAATGTTTTTCAGTAGGAGACCAGAGAGTTTAATTATGTACATCTATACAATGTATTACTAAAATTAATTGGGATATTTATTCTGGGGCAATTATATTGCTGGCTGGAGTACAAATCAGTACAACCACTTTGCAAACAATTAACTTCCGCTAAGGCTGAACAAATGCATGCCACATAACCTGGCAGGTCTACTCCTGTGCGCATACCCCACAGATGTGTGTGTATAGAACCATCAAAAGACATTGTAAGAATGTTCCTAACTGCTCCACAGTATTTACATTAGCTCAAGCTGGAAACAATCCAAATATCCAAAAATCAGAGATTGGATCAATAAATTGTGGAATTATAATGAATAAACTGATGAATTTCACAAACAATCTGGAGTCAAAGAGGTCAGACATAAAAGCAGTAATACAAGTTGAGTATCCCTAATCCCCAAATCCAAAATCTGATATGCTCCAAAATCCAAAACTTATGTGCCTATGTGACAATCAAAAGAAAATGCTTATTGGAGAATTTTAGATTTTCAGATTAGGGGTGCTCAATCTGTGTCATGTAAATATTCCAAAATCTAAAAAAAATCAAAATTTGAAATACTTCTAGTCTCAGCATTTTGGATATTCAAGATATCAAGAGATATTCAACCTGTGGGACCTGCCCTATCACCTGATTCCGGACTAAGGCCCAAAGGCATGTGAAACTAAATGGCAGTGATGGAAGTTAGGGAAGGGTGGCCTTTGTTGGGAGTAAGTAATAAGTGTGACAGGACATGAGGGCACCTTCTGGGTGCTGAGTCATATTCTGTCTCTCCATAAAGGTAGTAGTGATTGTTCGACCGCATTCATTTTGAAAATTCATCAAGTTCTACGCTGACAATTTGACAGTTTATGTACGTAACGCTTCCGCATAAAACTTAATTTACAAATAAGAAGACACAACTCACAAACAAAAAGAACAAAGAACCAATTCAAAAATGGACAAAGGGTCTGAAGTGATATTTTTTCCAAAGAAGATAACCAAATGGCTAATAAGCACATGAAAAGATGCTCATTAGAAAAATACAAATCAAAGCCATCAATTCAACACCATTTCACACCTCCATTATTATTAAAAAAAAAATAAAGGAAACTAAGGTAGCATTGTTAGACAACAATGGAGACATGGAAACCCTTGTCCATGCTGGTGTGAGTGTAAGGTGGTGCCCTCAATGTGGAAAATGGTTTGGTAGTTCCTCAGTAAGCTAAACACAGACTTACCCTATGTTCCAGCTGTTTCTCTCATAGCTATGGGCTTAACAGGGACTCAGCAGATGGTGGTGTACCAATGGCACTCTTCACAGTTGGCGGAAGGTGGAATCAGCAAGCGTTCATCAGCAGGTGAGTGCGTGAGTGAGCGTGGTACATCCATATACGCTGAAATATTATTCATCGTGATACATGCTGTGACATGGATGAACCTTGCAAGCATTATGCTCAGTGACATAGCCAGACACAAAAGAACACATTCTGTATGATCCCACTTATGTGAGGCACCTGCAGTAGGCAAATTCATAGGGACAGAGAGGGGAGAGTTTACCAGGGCTGGAAGGAGAGGACAAAAAGGGAAGTTTATTGCTGAACGGGTATAGAGTTTCTGTTTTAAGTTCTAGAAATAGACAGTGGTGATAGTTATGCAACATCGTGAGGTACCATTGAAGCATAGATGTAAAATGGCTAAAATAGTACATTTTATGTATATTTTGCCACAATAGAAAAGTAAAATATAAATAATAATGTGATATGAAAAGATTTTCAACCCATATTAAGGGAAAAATCAAGCCCAGTATACATATATAAAATATAACTGATTGAATATTTTAAAAACATATGGAAATGTATGCAGCTACATGCATTAATATTTTACTGGAAGGGGGTGCAGGAAAGGACTGAGAGTGGGGGGAGAGGAAATGGGCCTTTATATTTTAAACTGCTCGTGTGGCTTGAGGCTTTCTTTCCCCTCCTTGTGCACACGCAATCATAGCATGATGTGGGGGGCGGCCGCCAGTGAAAGTCCCCTTGCACACACTTTCTTGCATTTGCAGGCCCGTCCTCTGCAAAGCAGTCCTGAACCCCGGGTGGGAACAAACCCAGCAGGAGGAGGAGAAGGCGAGGCGTGGGCAGGCGGAATAGCAGTCACGTCCTGGGAAGTGTGACGCATGCTACCCCGGGGAGCCAGCGCATGGGAGACCCAGTTCATTTCATTTTTATAGGCCAAATTATTGAATTATTCTCCTTCATTTTATATAATCATTTTAATAATAGATAAAAGGGCACCATACATTTACTGAGGTGCTTGTGGAGAGGGGTCATAGTGGGAGGAGGGGGCAGGAGAAGGAGAGAAAGAATATTTATATCTTTGAATAATCATATGTTGTATATTTAATACCTGCAAATCATTGATGTTGGCAAAGTAGTTTCTCGGAAGAAGCTTCCCATGTTCCTACATGAGTCTTGGACTTTGCAGAGACTCAGTGGAGCTGTTTGCACTGGCGTCTTTGTGAGCTACAGTCATCATTTATCTAAACTCTGACAGTGGAGCTGGATCCTCAAGTCCCCTGACTGCTTTCTTGATGGCAAACAAGAAATTCTTTGGGCACAAGCCATTTGGTTTAGGGAGTTGCTTAAGTATATCACAATGTAATAGGACAATAAAATGTTTTCCTGGAAATTCAAGGAACATCATTGTCACTTGCTTAGAACAGCTGTAGAGTGGCTGTCCCCAGGAGCTTTCTGAGCATCTCACCCTACTGAGTGGCTCTGAGAAATGTCAGACAGGCACGACTTTAAATCCCAGGACAGGGCATTGTTTAAATACATGACTTCTAAGAAGTTTCTAATTAATTGAAATGTTTAACTTCCCTTAGAAGGAGCCTTGAAATTTCAATAATCAAAGTGTTTTGGTGGGGGGAAAAATCAAGTTTTTCAACAGTAGATTTCAGAGCTGAGTATGATAAGGAGACAAAAAATAAACCAAATATATGGCTTATTGCTATGGGTTGAAAGTGTCTCTCTCCCCCACAGCTTCACATGTTGAAGCCCTAGTCTGCAATGTGACAGCATTTGGAAGTGGGGCCTTTGAGAGGTAGTTAGATTTAGATTAGATGAAGTCGGGACAGTGGAGCCCCCATCACGGTAAGAGAAACCAGCGAGACCAGAGCTCACTCTCTCTCTGTCTACCAAGTGAGAACACAGCCAGAAAGTGGCCGTCTGCAAACCAGAAACAGCTATCACAGGACACTGAAGCTTGTGTCTAGCACCTTGACCTTGTACTTCCAGTCCTCAGAACTTTACGAAGCAAACGTTTCTTTGTTTAAAGCACCCAGTCTGTGCTGGGGTTTTTTTGTTTGTTTTATTTTTTATTTTTTTTAATTATTATTATTTTTTTTTTTACTAAATCATAGCTGTGTACATTAATGCAATCATGGGGTACAATATGCTGGTTTTATATACAATTTGAAATATTTTCATCAAACTGGTTAACATAGCCTTCATGGCATTTTCTTAGTTATTGTGTTAAGACATTTATATTCTACATTTAGTAAGTTTCACCTGTACCCTTCTAAGCCCAAACTAAAATACAGAGAAACTCTTTATTGTACTCAGTGGATATTTCAAAGTATAATTCTGCCTGTGTTTTATAACACAGTAAACCTATGGGATACAATGATGTAGCTTCTCTGGATCATCCATCATGAAGTTAGTTCTAGCACAATTCTATGATAGTCTATGGCCTTAGTTCTGGGAGACTTTTAGTGATGGAGCCAGAATCCACTGAAAATCCAGGGAGTGGCTAATGCTTAGATGCACAGGTTATTAGAAAGGGCGTGCCCATGTGTTTCCTTTGAGGAGGCATAAACTCCAAGTTATTACCACTGCTTCAGTTCCACTCAACAAGAAGGGTGTCTAATCATCATTACTTTCTTGAGTGCGTGCACTGTGATGCCAACGCCATGATGAGCACGTTTGGAATTAAACTGAATGTAACGTGGCACCCTTGCCATTTAGCATTGGTTAATTTCCTCTCTCAAAATGAGAAGCCCCGGACTATGCTTTCTACGCAGCTATGTAACATGCAGGGAACAGACTCGACATTTCCATTTGAGTAGCAACTAGAAGATGCCACAGACCAAATTTCTGTGATACTCTGCCACATGTCGGCCTCAGCGCTACATCCTCGCGTCCTTAGGAACAAAGACAGGATGAGATGAGAAGGAGGCACCTGAGACCCGGGGCTGGGGAGAAGGTAGACAGGCCTGCTGGGCTTTCCTTCTGGGGCTGTGCTGTCTGCAGTTGATCTCATGGGGAAGAGAGGATGACAGTGGGCCTATTAGCAAGTATAAATTAAACTAATGTGATAACGACGGCCTGCCAGTTCTTTAAAGAAATTATACCAAACAAACATAGCATATGCTTTTTAGTAGAACAATCTGGGGAAAAAATCCTGATTCATTTCCATGTGCAATTTTGTCAACCATCAGGCCCCCCCATCTGGTAAGTTTATTTGCGTCATTCATTGCCTTGTTTTATTTTAGACTCAGAAGTTTTGTTTGTTCTTTGACTCAGTGTTTTCCCAAAACAGATGGCAGGGCAGACACGTTCAAGGTGAGGCCTCAGGAACAAGCCCCTCATTCCCCAGCAGGCAGTTTTCAGAGAGCACCTTGTTTATCCTGCCCCAGTGCCCTCACACATGTGTCCCGGACAGCCCAGTCTTCACTTTTTATACCCATGAATGTAGCCGTCCCTCTAGATGTTTCCCTTGTGAAGGCTTCCCTGCCCTCCCCCAGACACCTGTGCATTCAGAAAACATTTGAAACGTCATGACAGGCAACCACTGGAGCTCTAGAGATCCTCCATGGTTAATGTGGAGGACTCAGCACCTACTCTCTTGAAACTTAAGTTTAGTGAGGGCATAAAACAAAAAATAAGGTGGTAGATGCTACAGAGATAACAGGATGGGAAGCTGGAGAATGACAGAGGGACCTGTTGATCAGAGAGGGCCTCCTTGAGGAGGTGACTTCTAATCTGACCCTTGGAGGGTGAGTGGGAGCCATCCATCTCTAGGGCAAGGGCAAGAGAATTTTAGGTGCTGGGAAAGCGAAGGAAGGAGCTTGGCAAGTTTGAGGAAGCCAACGGGACAGGAAGAAGCATGGGTCAATGACTCCTGGTCTGTACCCTCAGAATGGTTTGTGTGCAGTTTTAAGTCAGAGTTCCCTGATTGGGTGTTTAGGTGTCTGTCTCCTATCTCCATGTTCTGGCACCGCCAGCACTTGGTTCCTTCCAGGGCGCATAGTAGGTGAATGGTATCTGTTTATTGAATGGAGGAGTCAGTGACTCAATCATCTTGTTTGTGCTAGAAACTGGTTATGTGTCTCTTTATAAATTGTTCCTTGTGAAGGATGCTGGGAGGTTTGCAGCAGGCAAACGGCATCCAGGGCTCTGGTGCCATGGTTTCTGATTGCTGGGCTCTTCTCTGGCATTCTCACCAGGCACAGGATTGCTAGGCGATTTTACCATTGGTGTGTTGAAATTTCTATAGTCCTTGTTCTGGTTAGTTCTGATTGCTTTGATAACCATGCAGCAACTTTGGCTTGACACAGTGAATGAATTCCAGAAACAGCCGTGCAGTAATGTAGATATTTCAGGCCTTGGGGCTAGTGCATTTATGGGAGATCATCTGGTCCATCCTTCTCATTTTATGAGGACAACAGGGGTCAAGGGACTCATCCAATGTCACAAATTAGCCAACAGCAGGACTAAGACTAGGACACGGGCCCTTTGGCCTGAGGCCTGGCTATTTCTACTTTATACCTGTCCTCCTATGAAGCCTCAATTCTCAGTGTTTCCCCCACATACAAAGGTGTAGAGAGTGGGATGAGAGCTTGAGCTCTGGGGTCAGGCTGCCTAGCTATAGATCTCAGCATCACTATCTATGCTTGGCTGCAATGCTGAGCAATGCCTTGGTTTCCCTGTCTGCAAAATGGGGTAATAGATAAACTTACCTTTTAATGCAGTGATGATTAAATAAATGATTCATACACAGAACCTAGCATTTAGTGAGACCTTCGTAAATGTCACCTGTTATTATTAGCCTTCTTCACAACACTATTCTGGAGACAGCAGGAATAGGCTCAGCATGTATTTTCAACAATCCTTTCCTCTGCTTATATATGTGTGTTGTTGTTGGGTTGTTTTCTTATTAGCTACTGAACTGGATTTTATTTATTCATCTCACCGCTTGGCCAAATACAAGGAGAGAGATTCATAATTGGTTTGTAATTTTACCAGCCATAGAGATTTGGTTGGTAAAATTATAAATCCTAAGCTATTGTTGTCTTATTACATTAAAAAAAAAAGATACCACAATGCTTATGATGTATTCTTTCTGAACATTGACAGTGTTGGAAGGAGGCTTTATTATGATTAGAGAAGTTAATTAGTCACGTACAAGCAATGCAAATAGCACGCAGGAGAAGGGACCTTGATGGGGAGAGAAATGGTTTGGACTGTGGCCTTGAAGATGAAATTATAAATGAGACAAGGGATTAATGTGCATAAAATTCATGCCTTTACAGGGAAATTGAGAAAATGTGATTGGAAATGAAAAGATTTGAAAAGCCTTTGGTTGTCTAAATGAAACACTAAACATCTTGTCTTATACTTATTAGGTGCCTAATAAGGGATTAGGATGGAAAAATAAGGGTTTATATGGAAGGCAAGATGGGTGAGTGGCTGGTAAGTGGATGGACGATGGGGGAGGTGAGTACTCAGTGGCACTCATAACCTTCTCTCAGGCCACTTGGGTAATTTGCAGGGGTATGTTAGTCTGTGTATTAGTCAGGGTCCTCCAGCGAACAAAACCAACAGGATATAGATAATAAGAGGAGATTTTTTATGGGCATGGACTCATGTGATCATAGAGGTTGAGAAGTCCCATGTACTGCTGTCTGTGGTCTGGAGAACCAGGAAAGCCAGTGTCATAATTCAGCCCAAGTGTGAAGGCCTGAGAACCAGGGAGATGGAACTGGTGTCCGTAGTCAGGAGAAGATGGATGTCCCAGTTCAAGAGGAGAGGGAAGATTTTCCCTTCTTCTGACTTTTTGATCTATTCAGGCCCCCAGCGGATTGGATGATGCTCACCCACACTGGGAGGGCAGATATGCAGATCATCTTTACTCGGCCTTCCAGTTCAAATGCTGATCTCTTCCAGAAACACTCACAAACATGCCCAGAAATAGTGATGTACCAGCAATCTGGGCATCTCTCAGCCCAGTCAACTTGACATAAAATTAACCATCATACTGCCCAATATCCTGTTCTACATATTTTTGCCACTACTATGAATTTCTTTTTATCCTGTCATTTCTACTTCCTCTTAATTTCCATGGATATGGAGTTGCTACAAATGCGTGGTTTTCTCACCTTAAATTACTACTCTAAGCCTTTCAAACAGGAGTAAATGATTGTTTTACATAGATAAATAAATTCCTTCCAGTTGCCAACAGTGAAGAAAAGACAGGTTTTCAGGTCTGTAATATAAACTGCTCTGATCAAATTAACATCTTAATTAGCAAAGCTATCAACTAAACACCCAGCAGTTTACCTTGGGAGTCAGAAATTTACCAAGTCATTTCTTCATTAAAGGAGAAATCATCTTGAACAGACACCACAGACTTGGTGAAATTAGCATTTTAAAACAATTGAATATACTCTAGCATCTTTTATGCTGCTATGGACTTTAACAGAGTAAACATAGAAGGGGGAAAAGTTAGTAAAATATGAAAGGGAGAAATTAGATTGACTGCTAATCCTTTAGTAGAATTAAACACAGAGGCCTCAAAGGTATTACTGAACTGCTTTACAGAAAATAGCTAAATAATTGATTCACTTTATATATCCTCAGGTGGCAGAAAATGCCAAATCTCTTTAAAATCTTCTAACATTTGTTTCTGAGTTTTTTAGGAAGGTTACAGAAGGAAGGTTTTTAGGTGATGCTCAGATTCTCTAGAACATTCTACCCAGTCATTTACAGGAAGCGAAAATCGTCTTAGTATTCTATGTGTGTCTCGGAGAAGGAAGCAGACTGCCCTCACCCCCTTTTCTTGGGAGAAAACATCTCCCCACTTACAGACTGGTGAAGAAGTTTTTAGTGTGTAAAACTATAAACTTAGTCTTAGAAGTCTGGGTCTGTAGATTATAATAGGAAGAACTATGGAGAGGATTGGGGGAATGGTGGCTATTGACCTTTCCGGAATTGTTTATTTAGGGTGGTACATTCATTCATCAACAAATGTTCCTATGCACATGGCTCTGGATACTGGGGCCATTTGCAGTCAGCATAACCGATCTGGCCCCTGCCCTTTGGAGCCTGTTTTCTGACGGTGTGGTAGCTGATATGAAAACACATCCTCAGAGTGCTTAGGAAACAAACTGTAGTACAAGGAAATTCAGTGGCGGGGACCTACTTTTTACATTTAAGTTGAAAGTGGGAGATAAGATGTGCAGAGGTGGGGAGTGGGCCCACTTCTAGGGGACGGGAGGATTTTCCCAGGAGCTGAGAAGAACCCAGTTCAGAGGGGGCAGGTGTGGCTGGGGTAGAGAGGGCCCTCATTTGTTCAGTGTCTGGAGCCTCCAAATTTAATGCAAAACGAACAACAACTACAAAACCAGATTAACAGGAGAAAAAGAAGACAAATTTTATGAATATTTTACATGGATGGGAGTTTATAGAAAAGAAGTAAAACTCAAAGAAATAGTTAGACCTGGGGGCTTGTATGTGATTTTAATAAAGGAAAGGAACCTTGGATTTTGAGGGACTATATATTGTGGGAAAGTGAGTTTGAAGCATGGAGCGGGGGAAGTAATTGAAGGAAGGGCTGTCTTAGAAAGGTTTGTTTATATAGATTTTTTCCGGTGCTAACTCTTTGAAGATGGGTCCTTCTCTTGTTTCTGGTATAGGAGAAGGTGATCCTTCACAAAGGAAAATTTAGGCCCTGTTTTTTTAGGCAGAAAGGGGGAGGTAAGAGAACTCTTCCCACATCTGTTGATTTTCAAATGCCTTCAGCTAAAAATGATCTGTATACCAAGTGGTATGTTTGGGGACAGCACATTCAGACCCCATCCAGAGGCACAGATAATAGGGAGAGAGAGGAAGCTATGCCAGGGAGGGTTTGTGGGCCAAGGTGATGCCTTCAGATTTTATTCAAGGTTCAAAGGAGGCACCAGTGAAGGGTTAAAGACAAAAGGGTGGTATGATCTGATTTACATTTTATTTGCAGTTTTTGGCCGGGGCTGGGTTTGAACCAGCCACCTCCAGCATATGGGGCCGGCGCCCTACTCACTGAGCCACAGGTGCCACCCCTGAGTTACATTTTAAACAATTTGCTCTGGCATCTTTGTGGAGAATAATCATGCCACTCCTCTCGGCTTGGGAAGTAAGCTGAGGATCCAGGGTGTCCCTTATCCCATGAATGAAGCTGGCAGAGGGCAGTTCAGGTAGTGGGGGGGACTCTCCCACTGGCTACCAGAGGTGGAAGCTGAGTGAGCTGCCCACCATGGTGGCCACTGCTGAAACCAAGCCCAGAGGTACATAGAAGGAGGGAAGAAAGAGCCAGGTGTCAACACAAGGAGGATTATGCCTGAGTCAACTGCTATTATGCTTCAGGCCACCCTACAGGTCAGGGAGCCATGAAACGGGGATCCCGAGGGCCAGAGTGCCAGAGGGTGAAGGTGAAACAACCTCCCTTAGTTCTTAATGTTGAGAGAGACACGGAGGGTGAGAAACTCTCGAGCCAAAATGGTGATGGCAGAGAAGGAGAGGGAAGGTGTGGGGTCTCCTACTCAGTGATTGGATGCCAGGGCCAAACTCAGCATCTTTGCTTAATTCCCACCCCCACTCTGGTCCTGAGAGTGAAGTGGAAATGGCTCTCAGACAAGGCAGAAGTAATGTGGAAAATGGGCACCAGTTTGGTTATCTCTGTGGAAAAACCAAGGGCTCCGTTCTGAATTAAGACGTGTACCCTGAAGTCTGAGCACCCTCCACACAGCCATGGGGTTGACCACCACCATAGAGGGGGGACCCAAGGCCAGGACTTCTGAGAAAGAAGAGCAGGACACAGACACCTGTCACAACTCACCCTGCCCAGGGAAGCTCTCCACACTCCTTCCACCACTCAGAAGACCAAAAATGTGCAAAGATTTAACATACTCTGCCTCCCGAAACAGAAGAAAATAAGCAAGTCTAAATGAAGAAAGATGAGAAAATGTTCATGTGTGATCTATTTACATTGTACTGAAAAGGTAGATCGTAACCATAGTGAGTCCTGTGAATAGAAACAACGTGGAAACTGGAACACTAGAGAAGAGTAAGGAAGCTCTTCTGTACGACAAAGCACTTGTTGGAATTAGCTGTCACTTGTTTCTCTCACTTTGTCGTACAGAAGAGCTTAAACTCAGGAAACGAAGAGCTTAATGAAGAGATCAGGAATATTAATAGGTATCGGATAAGACAGAGACTGAACTTTAAAAAAATTAATGAGCTTGCATGAAAGGGAATAGACTTGGCTAAAAACAAATTAAGAGAGCAAGAATAAAAGGCGAGGTAATCATAATCCAGAGCACAAAAACAGACATTAAAACAGAATGATTTAACTCAAGGATAATTGGCATCCTTGACAGAGAATTCAATGAATGGAAGAACATTCAGAGACATATTGAAAAAAGGATCTATTGATCAAAATGAGGGATCTATTGATCAAAAGGCAGTATCACTGAGAAAAAGATAAAGATTGAGCAATACTAAAATGTATCCAGTAAAGATAATAAAATGCAAGAAGAAAGAAAGAATTCTTCAGGGAGCTGAGGAGCAAAGCACATCTGAGGGTGGAGCTTGGGCAAGAAGTGATAACTGGAGATGATCTGGGAACCGTGTCCCAAAAGCTGCCCCCAAAATCACCCTACATAGGGGAAATGAGAGACTGTAGCTAAATATACCTTTATTTACAAAATATTCATTACAAAATTTTACAAAGAGCTAGCCATCATGTAGAGAGATTGTTTCTCCTTCACCTTCTGGTGCTCTGGCTGCGGGGGTCACCTGACCCATTGTCCAGAATAATGGTCCCCTAAAGGGGGACAGCTCTCTGAACTTGTGAATATGTCACCTTGTATGGAAAAAGGGACTTAGTAAATATGTCTAAGGTAAGAATCTTGAGTTGGGGAGATCATCCTAGAACCTCATAAATGAAAGAGGGAGGCAGAAAGGTTGGCGGAGGAGATAATGGAAGGTGATGTCAGAATCGATGCAATTGCTAGTTTGAAGGTTGAGGGGGCCACCAGTCAAGGACTATGGGCAGCCTCTAAAAGCAAGAAATGCCAGGACACAGATTCTATCCCTAGAGTCTCCAGAAGGAGATCCTGTCAACACCTTCGTGACCCTAATGATCCTGCTGACCTCCAGAACTACAAGGTAATAAGGATGTATCATGTTTAAATCACTAAGTTTATAATACAGTGATTTGTTACAGCTGTAATGGGAAACTAATAGAAGTACAGCCACATACCATGTAATGTTTTGTTCAGGGGTGGTGGACCCATATACAATGATGGTCCTGAAAAGTTCCTACCGTCTGGTTTATTGTAGCTGTCATAATACTGCTCAGGTGTTCATGGTGATGCTGGTGTAGACAACGCTGCACTGCCAGTCATACAAACATCCAGCCTTTATGTTACTGGTTTATGTATTTACATAAACATAACTTATTTTTTATCTTTACACAAAAGTTGATCTGAGACTGCTAGCTGCTCATCAGACTGTGTCCTTTTCTGTTTCCCAAGTACACAACTAGACTACATTCTTCAGCTTCCGTTGCAATTGAATATGACCATGCAACTGAATTCTAGCCAATGCAATGTAAGATGTTTTGGGACCAAAGCTTTTAAGCGATTTATTCTTCTCCCTCCTCCCCTGAAATAATTGGAGAGTCCAATTGTTTGGAGAGTCTCTTCTCCTCCCTCCTCCCCTGAAACAATTGGAGAGTCACTAGGCGGAAAAAGCTGGATGCTTGAATCACCGCCTGGAGAAGAACTACCTTCTAAGCCGACAGTTTATGAGAGTGAGAAATAAATCTCTACTGTATTTGAATCATTATATATTTTAGGGCCTTTTTAATACAGTAGTCAGATTTACCCTAATGATTAAGTGAAATGCAAAAATTATACTTAAAAACTTAACAGATCTAAGAAATGGGATGAATGAAGTCAATCTAATAGCTATACATTGTATATCAGCCAATGGATACTACATTTTATTTTCAAGTAGTCTTTTAACATTTACAAAAATTGGCCATATAATCAGTCATCAAAAAAGTCTCAATAAACTCCATTAAGTCAAAAGTGTATAAGTACGTTTTCCAACCACTGTGCAGTGAAACAAATAAGGCAGAAATGCAGGCTTTGACTTTTCCTGTCTGCCTGAGCAATTCCTACGCTCCCCCCAAAAAAGATTTCTTAAATTACTCTTTGCACTTTTTATACTTTTCTGTAATGTTTGAAATTTCTTACTTGTTTCTTATATTATTTTCTTAGGAACTGGGCCAAACTACAGGGCTAGAAATCAGATCAGGGATTACCAGGAACTGAGGGTGGAAGAAGATGAATCTCAAAAAGGCACTGCCCTCCCCTCCCTTGCCCTTTTCCCCATATTCTTGTGCTATAATTGGGTTTTAGCCTTCATATGAAAGCCATATAGAGTTTTAACCTATATTTGATGAATAGGACTTCTCTCTTTCCTCCAACCCATTTGAATATGCTAAATAGTCAATATAAGAATGTTAAAATTTCTGTATAATAAAAGCCTTTTGTAAAGGCTTTCTGTATAATAAAGTGTTTTGGAAGGTCAACACTGCAATGCCAGTTGGCATGTTCTGATGCAGTGGAAAGGTGTGAGTGGGTACTCGAGGTCCCCGTTGCCTGGGCCCTCCCTGCCTCTCCCAGGTCACCTCCCAGCACCCACATCAGTCGTTCTCAATGCTTGAGCAATCCGATTGATTTCAATCCTCACCCATTCTCTCATACATTCCCTCGTGTCTTTATCGTTAGTCAGAGTGTTTTCCTAATCTTTCTTTGCCTAAATATACTTAGTTGTCATCCATCTGTCTCTCCAGGAAACCTTCCCAGAATCTTCTGGCTAAGCTAAACGCCCCTAGTTTTGGTGTCCTTAGCTCTCTGTGTGTATCGCCATTTTTATTATTTGGAAGATGAGACTGCAATTGTATGTGCATGTGGCCTTCTCCTAACCCGGACCAGAATCCCTGAGCCTTAACACAGGGTATGGCTCTCCTTAGGGGCTCAAAATGCTTATTGAACCAAAATGAGAAATGCTTCCAATGCTTCATTTCTCAAGCCCTCTTTTCTCATTCCATGCTCTCTCCTCCACTCCTTGCTGACCTTGTGGGCTTGGCACAAAGCCCCAGGGCAGGTTACAGACACTGCTGGGACAGGCACAGAGGGCAGGGGCAAGGCCTCCGGGGGAGAGGCCAATCTGAGGAGAAGCAGTCACAGCTTTACCTAGGCACCATGATTAATCAAGACATTATTATATTGATGCAACTAAAATTCAACCAACCAAAAAACAATTTAGCCTTCCTATATTTTGAACTAATCTATGCCAGAATTTTAGAAAGAAAACCCAAACTATGTGAATGCTTCAGCATTCACAGCAGAGAAAGGGCAATTTCAAATGGAACCTTCACTCTAACCTTTACCAGCCCCTAATGCTGTGTGCTTGCCCTTACCTCCTCTGTAGACATGCTGGACTAAGGGGGGACTATTTTCCCTCTCCTCCTGTAGAGGGTAAGGAAGTCTTTGGACAAGGAAGTAGAAACTACATCAATTAGCTCAAAGCAAGCTCAAAGTCAAAAAGTGACACCAGTGGCACAGTCTGACATCCTGAGCCTTGGATGGTGCTCATATACTGGGTCAGGAATAAACCAGGAGTCAGAATCCATGGACAATTGACCCACGTGGGCGAGGAAGCAGACCAGGACAAGATGGAAACCCTAAGAAGCTGGCCTGGAGGAAGCCTTGGTGTGCCCAGCAGGGCTTGCAACTAGGTGGGGCCTCTTGTGGAACCTCAAGGAACCTTCAAGAAGAACAAATTTCTTTTTACTTTCGTCTTTTAGTTGACAATAATTGTATATATCTATAGGATACAAAGCATCCTATAGGCTGTTTTGATATCTGTTTGTAATGGGATGATTAAATCAAACTAATGAACTCATCACCTCACATACTTATCTTTTTGTGGTAAAACCATTCAAAATCTACTCTTTTAGTAATTTTGACATATGCAATGCATTATAATTTATTATAATCACCATCGTGTGTAATAGATCCCTAAAATTTTTTCCTCCTGTTTAACTAAAAGACTCCAAATGGCCAAAGGAATCTTGACCCAAAAGAACAAAATCAGAGGCATTATACTACCTGAATTCAAGAGACCTACTTCAAAGCTGTGGTAATCAAAACAGCATGACACTGGCATAAAAAACAGACACATTAACCAACAGGATAAGGAGCCCGGAATAAACTCATGCATTTACAGTGAATGGGTTTTGGTGCCAACAACACACAGCAAAGAAAGGACAGAGTGTCTTCAATAAGTGATGTAGGGACAATTGGATATCTACCTGCAGAAGAATGAAATTGGACCCTTGTCTTACACCATATGCAAATCACACCATATGAACAGTCAACTCAAAATGGATTAGAGACTTTAATGTATCCTGAAACTGGAAAATGCCTAGAAGAAAACTTAGGGGGCAAAGTTCCATAACATTAGTCTGGGCAAAGATTTCTTGGCTATGATCCCCAAACACAGACAATAAAAGAAAAATAAACAAATGGGATTGCAACAAACTAAAAACCTCTTGTCCAGCAAAGGAAACAATTAATAGAGTGAAGAGATAACCCACAGATTGGATAAGAGATTCATATCCAAAATCTACAAGGAAGTCCAGTAACTTAATAGCAAGAAAATAGCCCAATAGGAGAACTTCCACGTGCGGTGAGACCACTGTGCTCCTTTACCTTTTTCTTTCAATAGATTTTTGATATATATTTTTTAAAAATCACAGCAACATATTACTATTATCTCATGGTAAAATTCAAACATTTTAGGTTTTTTTCTTTTTTCTTTTTTTTTTGCAGTTTTTGCTGGGGGCCAGGTTTGAACCCACCACCTCTGGTATATGGGGCCGGCACCCTACTCCTTTGAGTCACAGGCGCTGCCCTCAGGCTTTTTGTTTTTTTTAGATCAGTCTTCTTTTCTTCTTACTAGGAAATCACAGATAAGAATTTGCTGAATGTTCTTTCAAAATGTGTGAAACATTTTCAAACATGCTTTTCCATCTATATGTGTGTGTGTGTGTGTGTGTGTGTCTGTCGTGCACACGCACAGCTCTAGTTCCTTTTCTTTTTGAAGTATGTAGATGGTATCACTCTTTACATATTGAAATGCTACATGACTTTCCCATTTAGCATCATGTCTTCTAGATTTTAACGTGTCATTTTACCATGTTTGAAATAATTTTTTTCATTGTTGCAGAATATTCCACACTATATGGTGATACCAAAACATATTTAATGAATTTCTCTATTAACAAATATTCCTCTATTAATTTAATAATATTCCTCTATTAATATTCCTCTATTAATTTTGTTAATTTCCTCTATTTAAATATTCCTCTATTAATTTTGTTAATTTCTCTATTAACAAATATTCAATTTTGGGCTATTTCAATTGCTACCTTTCATATATCATATATATATATCTCTTTAAAGGTATGTAAACACATATGGTGGAATAGAGGGTCAGAACTGAAAATACTGTGTTGAAAATTAAGTATACTTTGAATTCCTGAAGTTGTTCACCCATAGCACAGATTTCACATGTCTCCCCTACTTCTTCCGAGCTTCGAATGTCACGGACAGATCACGTGATGAATGCCGCCTTCTCCCATTAAGTCTCATCCACACTCCACACTGTCATTTAAGTAAACGTCACTCTCTAGTTCTTCCCGGATGCCCTGAACTAGGTGTGATCTCTCTGTCGGATAGTGGTGCTGTCATCTACATTTCTTTGTAGTTATGCAGACATCGAATAATTATTTAATATTTGTTTTCTACCCCAGACTCTGAGGTCCACTCATTCACTTCTTTTCACGTTCATTGATTTACTCATTTATTCAAAAACGCTGACTGGCAACTTGAGTGCTGGTTAGGAGGCCACATACTGGAACAAACTTCCTGTGCTCAGGATCCAACTTCATCTGTTATTAATGGGGGAACCGAGTTACATCGCTACTCTCTGCCCCTGTTAGCACAGCCTCACAGGCAGCAGCGATGACTAGATAAGTCACCCCAAAGGACAACCGGCATTTTGTTAAGTGCTAAAAGTCCATTTGTCTTATCGTGGGCCAGGTACTGGGGATCCAGTGCAGAAGATAAACAAAGAGCTGAAAAATAAAATTCACATCTGCTGTGAGAGAAATAAATGCAGAGTGTGGAAAGGGGAGCTGTCTCTTCAGAGAGTCTTCTCTGCAAAGGAGACTTGCGAGCTGAGGCCGGGAGAGGGAAGACATAAACTCTGTGAAGAATTGGGAGCAGAGCATTTTAAGCAAAGGAAACAGTAAGTGCAAATGTCCTGGGGCAGGAACAGGGTGTGTAAGAACAAAGCTGAGGACCAGAGAGAATAAGGAGAAGTCAGGTCTGCGTCCTCTTCACTGTGGTGGCCCAGTGCCGAGTCCAGGGCATGTCACTGTGTAGTTGCTCAACAAGTTCTTCAAATCAACGATTGAGGGGTGAAGGAAAGAATGAGTGCAGAAAGGGAGAGATGGTATGAAGGGGATAGAGAATTTCATCTGTTTTCTAGTGGCATCTGCCCACTTTCATTCCCTCATTCATTCTTCCAGAAAAGGAGCTGGTGGGCACAGACTTTGGTCTTGCAACCAGGTGGAGAGTGGAGAGATGAGTGGATATCTTGATCCTGGGGGGATGTGAAAAGACCCCTCAGATCATATGTGGCACCTCGGTATGGCCATTCCTGTCAAGAAACTGGGCTCCACCTGGTTCCTGAGTTAGGGGAGATAGCCATTCTCCAAAGTACGACCTTCTCAAAGCTGTGATTAGAAATGATAAAGCTGAGCTTTGTGAAGGGTCACAGGTATCCCCAAGCAAAGAGTGCGCCAGCTTTCCTTTTAATGGCACTGTTTTCTTCTTTTTCACAAATTACACAAGGGTTTATACATGAAGTCTCAACAAATCTTGATGCAGCCCAAGAGCTGAAGCCTAAAATGCACAGCCGGGAGGTTATCCAAGGGAAGGAGGGATTTCTGTGGCTCACGTGCACTGAACAGGTGGCAACGGACATTCCAACCAGGCAAGATCAGTGAAGTCATGCCCTGCATGTAACTCAGTGCCCAGAGTTCCAGGCCTTTGCTGGTTGTGCCAGGATGGCTTCCGGCTTCCCCTGGATGCAGCGTGAGTAGCCACGAATGTATCCATTCCACATAATTCTCCCTGGCCTGCCCTGGATGAGCCAGGACAACAAAATACTTAATACTCATGGAAAAAAACAAGTAAGATCCAAATTAGCAGAAATATAAGAATCCAATTCTAGCGAGATGGGATTAAACAAAAATCATTAGTATTAGTTTAGCACTTTAGCTATTCCAATCTGTTCTCAATCATATATCGTCTTATTATTATGACCAGCCTCAAATGAGAAAAATACTTCACTAGTATCATATGGTCCAAGGTCAAAATCCCCAAGTTTTCCCACAAGTCAGTGCTGATGTTCTAATTATAAATTACAACGCATTGGACCAACCAACCTTCAGAGCCACTTAGGTTTCCAGGTAGTTTTATGGGACAATGGCATGTATTTATTCTATATATCAATTTATAAGAAAATTTAACTTTATAAATGTGTATTTCTTTATTCATCTACTCAAAAATAGTTTTTGAAACAATTGCATGGCAGAGCAAAGGTTAAGAAACAAACCGTTTCTAATTTTCACAAAGACTGAATAAGGGGCTGAAAATTAGGGAGGTTTTTACTGTTTTCCTGGTCTAATTTACCAGCCTTCAGAGTCTTTTTATTCTGCAACTGGCTTTATGGGAGAAGTCCTCCAAAGAAGTGCACCCCTCAGGCTAGATCTGTCTGTTTTCCTTATGAAACCTCTATCGCTAGTGTAGTCTTGTTCATGAGATTCTCCAAATTTGATGGTAAGGTTGCCATGGCAACTTGTGTACATAGACAACTCCTATCCTAGGATGCACAGATGCCTCTGTGTCCCTACAGCCATTGCCTCAGTAGAGCTTTGCAAATACTTGGTCCTGTATTCCAATGCTGGTAACAGAGTATATTAGACACTCCTGTCATATTACCTCTGCAGGACTAAGTCTGTGTATGGCTCAGATCTTCCGGCATTTTCACCACAGTGGCTTTAGATCATCATAGAACATGCCAGTGGGACAAGAGGTGTGCATGGTGGTAGAATTCATTTTCTACCAGGAGAGGGAGGAAAAAAACTCTCTCTAGACTTCATAAGAGCCTGAGAAAGCAGAGCAGAATATGAAGTATTCTTCACATGAGGATATGAGTAAGGCTCATGTTTTCTCAGCCTTACTTCTCATAAGATGGATTGTCCTCCAGCACCGTGACACCATGCTTCCCAAAAGGCAGCCGGGAGTAGGGGAGGGCACGTGGACAACTGCTCATCTCACAAGTATTTATTGAGCACTGGTGTGTGTTACCCTGAGTACCTGCACTCTTCTTTTTTTTAATTGTCTTTATTATTAAATCATAGCTGTGTACAATAGTGCAATCAAGGGGTACAATGTGCTGGTTTCATATGCTGGGATACCAGGAGCTGGAGTCAGATGTCTCCAGTTAATATATTGCTATGTGTGAACAAAGGTGTTTTGTAATTTGCTCGGTGAGTTTCTGATGGTGGGGGAGAGAATCTTGTATGGTTTCTTGTACCCAGTAGGTGTTTAACAAATATTGTCAAGGCCAAGAATGAGGGTGGGAAGCAGCAGGACAAGGTAGAAGGAGCAATGGGTTTGCCTCTCCAAACCTGTTTCACTTTTAAAAGTGGGAAGGGTAATGTCTCCCTCACAGAGTGGGAATTCAGTAAGACAATGCCCACAAAGGTGGCTGGTGCAGAGGAGGGTGAGAGACAGGGGTGGAGGGGCAGAGTGCAGACCACGCAGGCTGTGTGGGGACTGCTGAACAGTTTGGACTTGCTAGTAAAAGCACTGGAGAGCCTGTGGGAGAGGGTTCTAGGTGAAGAGGGTCAGGCTGAGCTCTGCCTTTTTGGGAGCACTCTGGCTGCAGCCTGAGCTCAGGACAGCCATGACCTGTACAAGGAAAATAGCTGGGAATGGAGGGCAACGGCATGGTTAAGCACTGTATGGGAAGCAGAATTTGCAGGACTTCGTGGGGTCAGCTACACAGGGGAGATGGGGGGCTTTTCCAGTGCAGGGGGTCCTGAGCCAGTCTGATTGCTGGCTTATGTGACCAGGTAGAGAATATGCCTCTAATCTGAGAAGCTGAACAACAGGAGGAGGGTTGAGTCTGTGGGACAGGGCTGAGCTGAGCTTTGCACATGGAATGGGAAGGGCTGTGGCCAACCCAAGCAGGATGTGCAAGAGCCCATACTCAGCCAAGCCCTGGGCACCTTTGTCCAGAGGCGCACAGGGAATGGGACTGATCTGGACCCACAGAGTTTTTGTTCTGGTGGGTGGGGGATATACTAACATGTGGCTGGTATTTGACTAGGATAAAAGAGGTTGGTGTGTTTGACAGGACCTGGTGTGGGTGGGGAGGTAGTGATGTGACCATATAGGTGTGATCACCGGGGAAGGAGCATTTAAAATCAAATAGAAGGATGATTTTAAATCATCCTTGGAGCCTTGGAGACCTTGGCACCTCAGTTTTCGCATCTGCAGGGGGCGACTATAATGGTTTCCTTACAGATCTAAGGCTACTGTCCAGCAAAGTGACTTTAAACTATGTAAAGGTGAGGATTGGCTTCTGGTGTCCCACATGGTTCCCGGAAGAAGAGAAGGATGGGTGGGTTCAATTCTCTTAGAATCAGGGATCCTGGGCTGCAGAAGAGATCCAGCCTCATGCTGGGCTCTTGGCTCTCCAAGTTAACTTCCCCCAAGGCTCAGGGGCAGAGGTGAGGCCTTGGCAGCACTGAGCTTTGTGGCCACAAGAGGGCTCACAACTCACACTCTTCACGTCCAGTAAATCTTCCAGGTTCCCTCTTGACACTGCAGAGCCCCATCCTACAATGTTTGGGATTGCTAATTAATTATGCAGGACTGTTGAGTAATTATAAGCACCTCTAAAATAGCTAAACATTAATTTTAGCATCTTAATTTTATACATGTTTAAGTGTGTTGCTCATGCAGAGCTATTCAAATGCAGATGATTAAATCAAATTATTGCGTTTGTAATTTTCTGGAAGTCTTTTCCTTGGAAGTTAAATTTTCCAGTTAAAAGCTTCCCTTTGTCATCACCCTCAGTCAGCTGTCGGGTTCATGTTCACGTTGTTAATTGTTCTTTCCCCACAATACGAACATTTTGCCTTGGTTTCATCTGCCAGATACGTTAGGCACCCAGTATGTGCAGTGAGCGTCCTGCTTAGCAATTCAATTTCTGACCCCCTCGTGTCAAATTGGAAATAAGCAAAAAGATGAGCCCACAATCATGTGGGAGCTTTGGGAGCTTGGCAAAGAGCAGTAGAATTTACACCGAGATCTTCAGGTCAACACAAGCATGTCAGGGAAATTTGGATGCTAGTCTAGCCCTTATCAGACAGAAAAGAAAGTCCCATGGTCATCGCGACCCTCTGTTAACGTGAGGTCAGCAGGTGGGCATGGTCTTCCCCCTTCTAGAGCACACTGCCCCATTACAGTTCGTCCGAGCATCAGTCACTCAGAGCAGTGAGCTCGTGGTGGTCACCAGGCAGACACTGATTCCAGGAGCATTTGGCCGTCTTCACCAGCCACGGCTCCTCCATCAGTTATAACAAGCACCTACTCACCTGGATGGCATTGAAACTGCAGGGTCTTAGAATCATCTTGAGTAGAGAAGGCCTTTTCACAGGGCTGGGGATGACCCCCAAGGATAAAGATGTTGAGAACAGATGTCTTTAAAGCTAAAACATCAGGTGAAACAGAAGTAATGTTGGTTCCTTCTTGCGGACACCTTTCCAGCTGTTTGTATTCTCAGGTGAGCTGGGTTTCAGGATCTCAGCCGACCAGGCACAGAGGCATCTGTGTTCAGGTTATCCTCGGCCCTGTGCTGTGCATGACATGGGTTTCGGGGAGATGGCAGGGGATCCTGTCTTGTGAGAAACTTGGTGGCAGGAAGGATTCAGCCAGAGACTCTAGAAGCTGAATCCCCCTGTCCTTGGCCCAGACTCAGCCTAGCTGATCTCCCCACACTTCCTGGGGGGTGGGAGGTTGGCACACCAGTGAGGGGAACTGAGAGGTAACTCTCAGCCGTGTCAGCAGAGTCAGGGACAGGGCACAGCTTAATGTCCAGGGACGGCGCCCTAATCAGATTGTTCTCTGGATGAGACCACAGTGTGTTTCTCTGCTTGGACTGCACTTGATCTGGCCTGACTGTGTTGCTTGTGATTGGTTCTTCGTCCTCTCTGTCAATGTCATGAAATCCATCTGAGGAATCCAGTCTACTTAAGAGAGCTATGATTTCTCTTCCTTATAACCAAGACTCCTGGTGTAGCTGCTGCTGTAGCAGATTACCTACCTTCCTCACTTCTCAATTCTTGTTTTTCCCCCATTGTAATGGAGTTTCCCTTTCTACACCTGCTCTGGGTTCCAGGGCTGATTCCACCCTCTCTTTTTCTCATGCAAATCATCTTCTCAGCCCCAAACCATAATATTTTACCAACCTCTAAGGGAACTTCCAGCCAACACCCACTTCTCACTGTCCCTGGCCAGCTGTCCAACCTTGGGCATGGTGCCTGGGCACTGCTGCTGTCTCCCCCTAGAAGTGCAGCTCTTTGAAGAGTTGAATTTTCACATCAGAGACCCCGGGTTCAACTCCAGGCTCTGCTATTTATTTTCACTTAGGCCTCAATCCTTAATTTCTTTGTCTAAAACTCCTCATCTGAAAAGTGGGCATCATAATAGCTTGCAGTTCACAAAGTTGTAGTGAGAACTAAGTTCATAAGACAGGTAAGGTGCCCAGGATGGTGGTAGGCATATAGCGAGTGCTCAATCACAGTAGCTATTTCCATTAGGGCCTTGTCATTTGTTACACAGATTAATCAAAGCTCCTAGCACATAGTAGGTACTCAGCTGTGGTTAATTGTTTTCCTCCTCCATCACATAGACTCTTTCTTATCCTTCAGATCTGCTCAAGTCACCTCTGTGCTGAGTGTCCTGACCTCCCTTGCCTTTGATTGACTTAGTGCAAAGGGGCAAGGGGGAAGAAGATGAATGATGTACATTTGGATGAGAAACTGAGATAAGATAGAAACAGTATCCTGCTCATCAGGCGGCCCCCCCTGGGCTGACGGCATGTCTTTTGGACATGATTCTCTGATTCTAGTTTAACGGAGAAAATCAATTAGCAGGGCCTTATTGAGCTGCTATTATAGGATCAAACCCCAGTCCTTGGTGAGCACTGCTGGTTTTCTGGGGTTTACGTATGTCTCTTTGATTTCTTTAGGCTTCATTTTTTTTTCTCTCCTTTCGTTTTTAGTACAGATTTGGTTGGAAAATTCCAGCCTGCGTGGGAGGAGGTGAGGGATTTATATCCAGGGACATGAGAGCAGCACATTTGAAAGGTAGAGAATGCAGACAGGGAGGGGCTTGGGGGAATAACCCACCTCCTTCCTCATCCCTGCCCCTGGCCAGCCGTCCTTGCTGCCCTGTGCCCCTCCCCACTCACTCTCTTCCAATCTCCCCTCAGTTAGAGAAAGATCTGTACAGAAAAGTGGAAATGACTAGTGAAAGGATCCTTTCTATATTCCAGGGATCTTCAGAGCTAGACATTTTGGGCGTTTCTAGTTAATAGTGAGAGGGGAAGTTTGAGTATGTCGTCACATATTTTGGACAAGATGAACTCTGCCTACAGCCCTTTTCTGGTTACCCCCTGAGCCTCTGAGTTGGAATACCTCTTTCTGTCTTAGAATCTCCATCTTTGACTCAGAGACAATCTGTTCCCATTTAAAATATTCTTTATCAAATGCTATTGCACCAGTAACGATGATGGCAGTAGTATTATCAGTGACAAAAATATCTCTCTAATTTGTCACATTCCATGCCCTGTTAGAATTCTGTGTGCATTATTTCATTTAATCCAGGTAACATCCTATATATCAGGTCCTATCACTCCCATTTATGCAGATAATGGAACTGAGATGTACAAAGGTTCAATGACTTGTCTATGTCCATATTGGCAGTAGATTCTAGAGCTAGGATTCTGATATCAGATAAGCCCCTAAAAATCTGACTTATGGCAAGGAATTGACACAAAATTTTTACTATGGTGTGTACTAGATTTGTTTTTTGGTTTTTGGTTTTTTTAGGCTAGTTTTAGCAAATTTGAAGGGCTTATTAAAACACAGATTGCTGGGCCCTATTGTGTAGTTTCTGATTCCGTCTCCAGGGTGACTTGGAGAATTTGCATTTTCAACAAGTGCTCAGGTGATGCCCATTCTGCTGGTCTGTAGACCTGTGCTGAGAGCCTGTACTACATCAGTATTAACTGATGATTGTGTATTGATTGGAAGTATTCAACCATAAAGACTCAGTGAATTTAGACCCAACTTTAAGGAATTGTCTGATCCTGGGACTAGGGCTAAGATGTCAATTTGCAGGGAAAAAGATAAGATCTTTTCAGCAAATCAGCAGTGTGCAGGTTTATCAAGAGGAGGTTAAAACTGTGAGAAAACAAACTTGCCCTCTGGCAGTTGTAGGTGCAAAAGCAATAATTTATCAGTACATTGTCTTCCTAAGAGGACCCATCAATTGTGCCCTGTTGTATGTTAAATAGCATTGACCCACAAAATGAGAAAGTTACTCACTGTACGTTTCCTCTTCTGTTCCAATTATGTCAATGAGAACCATCCCTTTGTGCTAGTTCCTTTCATACCTCTACGTATTTCCCAGTCTGCCCTTTCAACAAAGAGAAAGTGAGCCCCGGGATAGGTGGTGGCAACTGGAATTTAATACATTGTTTGTTTTTATTGATGTGCTTTATTTTGCCATTAACTTATATATGTCCTATATAAACAGCTTGACATAAATTGAAGACAGACAGCCTTAACTTTATCTGCTCTGCTATTTATAAAGCCCTAGGTGATTGTCTGGAACATAGAAAGTGCTATATAAGTACTTGTGAGTAAGAACAAGTACATGTATTATTTTTTTTTTTACATGAGTAAATACATCACTGAAGTGTGAAAAAGACTGTCTTAAAGCAATCAAAGGGCTGAGCAGGCATTCTGGTAACTTGAGGCTGTCCTGGCCTTTCCTGGACCATTTCTGATATTGCAAGTCCAGGAAGACACTTTTCCTGACTCAGCTGTCCCCTGGCCACAGCTCTCAACATATCCCCAAGCAGTGGTCTGAAGTTGACACTCAAGACCAAGATCTATTTCCAGTGCTGGTCAGCCACCCCAGTACACCTGTCACCAGCCAGGTTTGTTCTGCCCATACAGCAAGTCAATCACTGAGATGATGGGTTTTGCAAAAGAGAAGGTGTTTATTCATGAAATAGCCTAGCAGGGAGGTGGGAGAACATCCTCAAATCACCTCCGTGAAGATGGGGTTTTGGGGATATTGATGAGGTAGAGGGACAATGTGGCCCCAGGCATGGGAAAAGGTGATGGAGGAGCTGAGGAGAAATGGGGTGATCGCTTTTCAGGCACAGAACATTCAGGAAGGGCAGCCTTGGTGTGATTCCAGAGAGGAGCTTTTGGCCCTGTGATATCAAAAGGTCACCTCTCAGGCGTTCATGCAGGCCATTTGAAGGGCTGGTCTTGACCAGGTGGGACTGGACAAGAGATGCTCCTAGTTTTTGAAAAGCAACATTAAGCCCCTGTTACTACAGTGACCCACAGTCAGAGACAGTATCCATAAGGATTATTTGGCTACGTGTCTTGCCGGAGGGAGTTTTAAGACAAACTAGAAGTAAGTGATGAAAAGCAAGCAAGCAGACTGGCGCTCCAGTCTGAAGGGCTTAATTGGGTTAGCTCTGAGGTTCAGACCCAGAGTAGGGGCTCTGGTTGAGCAAGGGATGGACAGACGCCAGCTCTGGGCAGGGCACCCCACCATGCTGAGGCTGCAGTGCCAGACTAACCATTGCTCTCTCTGTCCTCATCCACTGAGGCTCCCTAGGAGACCAGGGGTCAGCTGTCCCTCTCAAAGCCAACCAATGTTGCTGTGGGGGAGGGGGGAGCAAAGGACTTGGGAAACAGGGATGTTGGGGCCATGTGGTGGCTGAGATGGGGCTTCTGGGGTAGGCAGGACGGGCTGGGGACTCGGGCCCCAAGGCCCTGTTCTCTGCTCCTCACCAGGCAGCCTTTGACACAAGACCCTATTGACCAAAACTGAGCTTTATCTCTTCCACTTGCTGGCCTCCGTCAGGTCTTCCCTGCACCACTGGGGACCTTCTTTAATAAAAAGCAGATCTCAGCCTGCACTTCTGCTTCCCAGCACATCTGCATTTTTAATTAGCACGTTACTGACTCTAGTGCAGATAGCTCATGAAATACACTTTTGGAAATCTCACTCTGTGTCTTTTGAAAGGGGCCTGTTCCTGGATTTTTATTGTAACTCTTTGCTACTGCGAGTTTCCCAGGGAAGAAAGTAAACAACGCTGCCAAATAGACATGAGTGACGGCCTTCCAGCGAAGGATGAGTTCCTGACACATAGAGAGCTGCCAAGACACTAAGCCACTCTCCTGGTTTGACCTTGTCATTCTTTGCATATTGTGAAAAGTTACAGAAATTGATCTGAGATTATTAACACAATGTTATATGTGTCTAACATCTTTTTGTTACAAAAAGATCAGAGTCTTTAGTTTTCTATATTGAACTCCCTGCAGGAGTTTCTTTGCCAGATTTCTGAAATAAGAAGCCTAGAGTATCATGATGCCATATGCTGGTCCTTGCGTTTTTTTCTAGTTTTCTCCCACCTACTTCTTACATCCAGTAGAAAGTTGACTTCATGAAGCTTCCAACTTAGGAAAATTCTGTTGCCAAGGGATGAGACTTTGTCAGCCACAGAAAATGAGGATGCAAAAACTGCAAGTGACAATGCTGGATGTCATTAGACTGGGACACACCATGAGCTCGGAGGGAGGCCATGAGTCACAGCTGTCCTTCGCTCTTTGGTGGCTATAGAGACATCAAGATGGGAAACTCTTCCATCAGGGATTTTTTTTTTATTATGATAAAATAGACATAATGTTTATCTGGGGTGGCACCCATAGCCTCGGTAGGCACTGGCCACATAGACCGAGGCTGGTAGGTTTGAACCCAGCCCGGCCAGCTAAAAACAACAATGACAACTGCAATAACAACAACAACAAAAAAACATAGCCGGGTGTTGTGGCAGGTGCCTGTAGTCCCAGCTACTTGGTGGAGGCTGAGGCAAGAGAATCGCTTAAGCCCAAGACTTTGAGGTTGCTGTGAGCTGTGATGGCACAGCACTCCATCCAGGGCCACAGCTTGAGAATCTGTCTCAAAAAAGAAAATTATCATTTTAGCCATTTTTAAGTGTACAGTTCTATGACGGTTGTCATATTCATATTGTTGTGTAAGCATCACCACCATCCATCTCCAGAAGGTTTGCATCTTCCCAAACTGAAAGTCTGGATGCATTAAACCCTGACTCTACCTTCACTACTGCCCAAACCCTAAAAACCACTGTTATACTCTCTGTGTCCGTGAATTTGACTATTCTGGTATCTCTCCTAAGTATAATCATACAATACTGGTCCTCTTGTGACTGGGTTATTTCACTTGCACAGGGCTCTTCAGGGTCCCCCTGGTGTCACAGGTGTCGGAATTCCCTTCCTTTTTTGAGGCTGATTGATACCCCCTATATGCATATGCGTCATTTGTTCGCCCATCTGTCTGTCAGTGGCCACTTGGGCTGCTTCCACCTTTGGCTGTTGTGAATAACACGCTGTGAGCATGAGTGTACAGTCCTCTGGCAGGGATTCTGACAAAGTGATGACTCCTTCCCACCTCCCATGCCAAGTCTGTCCTTGAGTGACACTGAACCGGGGATGAGCCGAGTGAATGGCTAAACTCCCAGAATCGCTGGCCATGCTCTTATTTTTCTTGAATTCTCTCATGTTGTTCATCAACTTAGATGTCCTCACATCCCCTCACCACAACATGGAGCCCGAACACATCCTGCAGGTGATTTTGTATTTTGATGGAGTGAGACCTCAGCCTTCCATTAGATGGTGCGAAGCGCAGGCGATAATGGTGATGCCGAGGAGAGGGAGAGGCAAGGTCACTGCCAGCTTCAGCCCTTTGCATTAATGGTGCTCTCTGCATTTTGCATTGGCTTCATTTACAGTGTGTGATCACAGGGGTTGGCTAAACCATGGTGGAGTGGAGGAGGCTTCCTGCTGAATTTTGTTTGATGTTCAGGTGAGAGGCATAGGGTAGGTGCTAACTGTGGGACAGATTTATGGTGCTGTCGATGTGAAAGTCACTAGGTATTGAAGACCTGCACCACAGGGCTTGTTACTGAGCAACTTGTAGGAGTTCTTCCCCCCACCCCGAGGCCAATCAAACAAGAAATCAGATGAGAATGGTGGTATTGTACACATACTATTTCCAAGGCTATGTCTAAAGGGAATTGCCAACCTATTCCCTTTGAAGGGTGGGTTTTCAGGGTAGTAGAACTCTCTAGAAGTGTGGGGGGTGGCCAGACCAGAGCACCTGCTTCCGAGGAAATGTTTTCCTTCTTAGTTCTGGCCCTGCAGGTGCCTGAGCCTCACACCTCTCTTCAAAACTGGCTGGCACAAGCCCTCCCCTGCAGTGCTTCCCAGGAAGCTGGCTGTTTGCGAATTCATTTTTTGAAAAGGGCTTTGAAGATGAAAGGAGGTGTCTTCTGTTTATCAGGTCTTGCAGCCTATCCCTAAAACCAGCCTTCCCTCTCCCATAGCAATTCTGGGAGCTGGGAGACCAGTTGCTACAGCACCCGCGGCCTCAGCCTTTCTCCTGGAGCTGGGCTTTGCTAATCCCCAAAGGATCCCCTAGGCTGGCCTTTCAGCCGTTTTTGCTGTCAGTTCTGAAACCAATCTAGTGGGATTAGAGCTTCTGTAATGAGGAAGGGAGCACCTCATTTGCCCAGCTCTGCCAGGAAATGGATAATCCAGATCATTGAAATAGACCCTTCCAAAGTGCAAACCGGAATCTCTCTCGTGATTCTTGCTGGAAGTCTTTCAGAAGCCACGTTGCGTTGCATCCTCGTGTTCCTTTTAAAGAGAAGGCACTGAACACAGTTTAACCTTTGCATGATTGCATGTGTTGAGCGTTGGTCAGTGGGCTGGGCAGTACTGCAGTGAGGCTGCTTCCGTCGTCCCCGAGTGCTGAGATACAGATCTTGTGCAGCTGTCTGTCTAACATGTTTTGTTTCTAATCTACCATGGATAGAAAAATGAAGTAACCAATTAGTCGGCATTGTATACGAGAATGAATAAGACTGCTAGCAAGGTGACTAAGGGGAGAGATTTTGAAGTCAAAGAGCTCCAGGTTGGATGCTGAATCTATAGCTTATGAAGGACATCACGGACCAGCTATTTAGCCTCTGCACACCTCAGTTTCCTCCTCTGCAAAATGAGGATCGGAACAGTACCTTTTTCACGGGGTTGGTATCAGGATCAACCCAGAGTAAGGTAGGTAAGGTGTCTGGCTGTTACTAAAAATAGTGGAGAATCCTGTCTACACCTCCCCCACATGCACCTGCACCCCAGCACACTTGTTGTATTCACCAATCTGGGATGCTGGGCCCTCAGCTGCCAGTTGCCATGGCCTGCAACTATTCACTGAGGGCTTTCACTGGCCATTGTCATCTTCTTGGCCAGATGTGCACAGCAATTGCCTCCCGGGCTCCCCAGGAGTAGCTCTCCACTGACTAACACCAGTTGGTGGATGGAAACTCTGGCCTCAGGTGCATTGGGGAGGGGGTGAATCTGAGACACCGTTGGTTGTAGTTCCCCAGCAAGGACTGAGTGTCTCCTGCCCATAGCTGTCACCTGCTTGAAATGTCTCATTGCTGTCTCATTTCCTCACTCTCCCACCAGGCTTCTTGATATCACTTCCCAAATAAGCTCCAAGCACTTGTGCCCACATCTCGGGGCCTGCCTCTCAGCCCAAGCTAAGACGGCATCATGCCTGATAGACGCTGCTTAATTTTCCGCTCGGCAGCTCCTGTACTTCCGTACAGTGTTTGGATTCTACACGGAGGAAAACGTTTCTGTTTTCACACAGGTGCATAGTTACAAATACCATGGATTTGTTGAGATCGTGGTTTGCATTCACACTGTACACTCTTCCATAAGTGGTTCTACAAGCATGAGAGAGGGCTAGTAATTGTTTTCAGAATTGAGTCATCAACAAAATCGAATGGCCGCTTCCATCCTACAAATCTTAGGTGAGCACAAAGCTGCAGAAGCTTTGGAGAGAAGTGAAATGTGCCTCTGGTGTGCAGAGCTAACCTTCTGGGACAGCTGCACGGTTTGCATGGGACAGATGTCCTCGCGTCCCCTGTGCTGCACAGCCAACTGTTTCGCAGTGACAAGGGCATGCCGTGGGCAGTGACTGCTATCCTCACCTGGGTATTTGATGCAAGGACATGTGCAGAGGCCAGAATTTGAAAACACTCCCATTTGCTGTTACCTTTTTGTGATAAAAGGTAAGATCCAAGCAGAGATGAGAGAGTCCAAGTTTTCCCCAAGATGAACTTGTGTGGCTGCACCAGATCCCACACTGGCCGCCTCTGAAGTGTTAAGATTTAGTATGTAACCCAGGCAGGCATATGTTCTTTTTTTATTATAGTTTTTGAAGTGGTTAAAATATATTTTACAACACCAACCACATTGCTGGAGCCCCGAGGCCAGCTCTAAACCCCTCACATCCAGCACATAGTCTGCAGAAATGCCAGCCCCAGGGGACGCTGATGGACACCGAGGCAAAGCCAAACTGCACAAGGGTCTGCCGAGAATTGCCAAGGTGGTGGGGAGGAATGAGCCTTTCAACCCATCAACTTTGTCCCTGAGACAAAATCATTTCTAAAGTAACACCTGCAGCTCCGCTTCCCCAATGCTGGCCACCTGCCCTACACTCTGTATGCAGTGCTTACATCCTTCATCTCATGGGGCAGTCCACATGCTCTGAGAGGCAGCCACTAATGGATGGACCAGGGATCTCTGGGCAGTGCAGGCCGTGTCAACCCATGGATGGCAGAGATTTGGTTTCAGGGTGTAAACATGTGCCCAAGTGGTGGCTGTGGGTGCACAAATGCGGCCCTTCCAGGAGCATAATTAGGTCCTACCAACCCATGTTAGGCAGTATATGCCATTGCTTTGGCCATCTCTAGGTGTCTCCGTGGCTGCTTCACTCCATCTCCATCCCCCAAGAAGAGCAGTTGGCCTTTTCCGGCCCTGGCCCAGTATTCTGGGGCCAAGGGAAGGGCTCCAGGCACAGCAGGAAGGCCGGGTTGTGGACCGGTAGCTGAGATGGTGCTCTGAGACCACAGGCTCTGGTCTGGAGGCCATACTGCGGCCTGGGCTCCCACCAATATGTCCACAAAATTAATTCTTTTCCATTTCCAGCTCCCTTTCCTCATCATGGCTTCTGGGATTAGGGCTCCTGTGTTGCTGTTTGGCTTGATTAACACCAATTCGCAGCTAAGGCTGAGTCTACAGGCCAAAGATCATCAGCACCGGAAGCTGGGCAGGACCCAGGCTGACAGTTGAGACAACTCTGTGTATTGACTAATGATAGAGAAAAAGTGTGGATTCACCTGATGGCCACCACTTTGATCGGGTAATCAAATTTAGCATCATCTGTAAAGCGACAACCTGGCATTGTGGGCTTCCTGCCATGGTGCATGATGAAGTGCTCAGACTCTTGTAGGAGGTGTTACTGTCTAACACGCTCATTCTGAATCAAATCAAGTATGTAGACAACACTCCAAGTTCACTGGAGTTACCCGGGGGGTGGGGATGGAAGAACAAGTTCAATGACACCAGAAGGAAACAATCAGACAAACCCAGCATGTTTGATTTGACGGACTTGGCATTCTCCAAGACAAAGCAGCTGAATTCTTCAAGATTTCAATGTCATGGCAAAAATTGGAGAGGAAATTAAAAGGGACCGAAGAGACATAAAAATTAAAGGCATTATATAGATTATAAAATAATTTGGATGTTTTTTCTGCCACTGAGACCTGTAGCAGTTTACCTACACCTGCGGACATTTGAACGTGAACTGGATATTGAATAATGTCATGGAAGTATTGCTAATTTTTCTTAGGTATAGTAAGTTTGTGATGTAGGAAAATATCCCTCGGAGACTTATGCTGAAGTTTTTAGGGGTGAATTCATAAAATTATTCAGGAAAGAAATGCATATAGATATAGATGCACACACCGTGAGAGAGAAGAGACCAAAACAAATGTGGCAAAATGTTAACACGTGATGAACTTAGGTGAGGATGAATGGCTGTTCACTGTGCTATTCTGTACATTTAAAATATCAAAAAATTAAAAGTCAGGAACAAAGCAGGTCTGAAAGATTTGAACTCACACACCTGTGGGGTGCACTCTGTAGTAACCGACCCGGCAAGAAGACCCCCAAAGGTCCCTAACTGTTTCGGCCTGAGTCCCCGTCCATCTCAAACCCCCCTTTCTGGTTTAATTCTGAGAACAGGTTTCTGACAAGGAAGTTCTGCGAGTTCCCTGACTCCCTAGCAATGGTGGCAATGTCTAAACACAATGATGAGAAACTTACCTCAATTCCCCTAGCCAGTTAAACAATGGTAAAAACTTACTCAAGCAAAGTTTCCCAAGCTACTGGACTTTCCAAGTTGTCCCCATTGTTACTGAGTTACCCCACTGAGCGAACTACCTGACTGTAACTCCGCCCTGTAAGCAGCCACGTTTTGCTTTTGTACATGCTTGCTTTGCCACATCAGCACAAAAGGGGTATAAAAATCAGCCTGTACGGCACCGAGGGGCCATTTGCCGTTTGGGCAGTGGTCCGTCTGTACAGATGTAATAAATGACCACCTGATTTGGGCCATCTGCCTTTTTAGCAGCAGCCCCCTGTGCAGGAGTAAACAAAATCACCTCTGATTTGTACCCAAAGTGGGGGTCTGTATTTTTCTTACAGGTGGCTTTAGTTACAACAACTCCTACCTAGAGTCTCAGTCAATGGCCGGTGACTGGTCCATTCTCTTCGCCCACCTGACCCCACTGTGGAGATGATTGTCAGTGATTAAAGGGATATCTGGCTGTCCTGACTGGGGACCACCTGGGGAGACCCTGGCCTATTTATTGGCTTTCTGCTTCCACTCAAAAGGGCACACCCAAAGACAATCTTCTAGGCTGTTGGCATGGCTGAGGTCACCAGTCTCCATTTTGTTGGCGTTTAGACCTAAGGATGATCGGGAACTTGAAGCAGGGGAGAACTGCTGCCTTACTAGTTTGACAAAGGTTGAGAAGAGGGGACCTATGGCTCCTGTTCTCATTAGCACCCTTTGGCTGGAGTAGGGGAAAACATCTTGTGAATATCACTTATTACTCAAGTGTCAGAACATCTTGTGTCCTGGAAAATTATATAACAGACCTGTGAATTGAATAAGGAGATGAGCTTCAGGTAAGATGGGAAGGGGTCAGCTTTGTCCAATTGTCCTGAGGGCAATTTCTGGTCATGGACGTGGATCACGAGAGGGAAAGGAGGGGATGGGTCACTCTAGATGGAATTTTATTCTATAGCTGATGGATGGACAGAGTAGCCACCTCTCACTTTCCTCCTGCCATCGTCTGTGCCATTTCAGGTGGCACTTGGTCATTAGCTTCTTGCTTTGTGGGTTTTTGTTTTTGTTTTCCTGCCCGAACCCTTGCAGCTTTCATGCCTCCTATATTCTCCATATATCCCTCAGTGGTTCCTGGCACATGATAGATATTTGGCAAATACTCTGTGGTTGATAGAATCATGATTCATTCAGTTTTCAGTGGCAGGAAAACAAATCCAAATCAAGTTGTCTTAAACAAAACCTGGAATGTAATAGCTCATTTAACTGTTAAGTCCAAACATTACTGGCCTTAGGCATAGCTGGCTTGAGGGCCTCATACGGTCCTAATATGGCCTGATCTCTCCAAACCTTATCTCTTCTCTCTTCCACATTAACTTAATTCTCAGATCCCGGATGTGACAAGATGCCTGCCCGGGTCCTACCTGCTCCGAGGTCTAAGTCTGAATGAGAAGAAAGAACCTCTTTCTTGGCAGTGGAAGCTGCATCGCATCCCATTGGCTCTAACTGGGTCACATGTTCATTCCTGAACCAATCACTATGGCTGGGAGCATGTCTACTCTAATTGGCCAGGCCTGAGTCACGTGTCTGTGAAGCTGGCCGTGAGGTTGGTGGAAGTCAGCTTCGGAAGCGTAAGATCCGAGCGCAGAGTCAAGGTCTTAATCATCTCCCGTTTACCTCATTGGCTAGGGAGGGCGATGGAGTGGCTGACACTGGACTCATGAAATTAATAGCAATTGTTTAGTTCCAAATACTCAACAGCCTGTGGGTGGAGGACTCTGCCTGGCAGGGTGACACAGACGGAGCAGACTGAACCAGCAGGGCTGTGGGACACTGGGTTTGGAAAATCAAGAGCATGTGGTGACCCCTAGTTTCTGGGAGGAGGATGTGATTGAGCCATTTGAATCATTCTTCAGGTTGGCAGGGAACTATCGACACCATAGCAAAACCTGCTCCGGGTTACCTTTATGAGGAGGGTCATTTGGCTCGGGGACCTTATCTGTAGGATAGAGTGGGAAGAAAAACTTTCAATTTGGCCATTCAGGGCCCTCCCAGTGTCACCAGATGTCAAGGCACCACATAATATCGGGCTTTAACTTTAGCCTTTAACCTTCTGCCACAGTGGTCACCAGAAGAAAATCAGGGAATATTGGTATCTAAAGAGGTATCCCCTACCCCTGAGTCCAGGAGACTTTGAGAAAGTGGTCCCTGGTGGCCGGTCATGAGATGCCAATTCTTTTGTTGGACTGCACTGGTCATCCTCATTCTGACTTCCTCTCTGTCTCTAAGTCCTGGTGGAGGAGTGAGAAAAGAAAATGGGGATGATGCAAGGCAGAGCCTGAGGATAGCTGTCCTGGGCAGGTGGGCTATTTCTTGTGGGAAGAGAGCCCTAGAACAGAGAGTGTTCTGAAATGCCAGCCTGTAGGGGCGTCCCAATGGACCTGGCACCCTGCCACTTCCCTGCCTCTCTTGGTGAGTTGAGATTGCGGTGGTCTGGGTCAGAGGCCTGGCTGGACATGATTCTAAGTCAGATCACTTTATCCGATTGGAACCATTAAAAAAAGTGCCACTCAATGCGCTGGGGGCACAGTGCTGGAATTGGTGCCCATCAAACCATGTTGAGGTCATAGGGGATCTGTTCTCAAACTATTAAAGGAGAGACTCTTGACTTTCTTTGGATGAAGGTTTCTGAGAAGCAGATGAGAAACTATGGAATTTATGGAAACATAAACATATACCCCAAGACTTTATAAATAATTTCGGGGGGTTTCATATATGCTCTAAAATACCAGAGTTATACATGTGTCATGATTAGAGGACTCCATGGCTTTGGGAGTCATATTTGGGGAGATTGGTAAGTAGCAGGTCAGGTAAAATAACCTTCGTCCTCAGGAGAGAGGCAGTTTTATGTTTCATGTCTGTGAAGATGGGACACCTGGAGGGCAATAGCTTTGGAAATCCAGGCCCGTGCTCTATTGGTTATTGGCAGTGCTGTGCAGGGCCACTGTGTCAAGGTGTCTGTACATCCATCCATCATGCTCTAAACAAGTTGTTCCCCGCCAGTAGACTCTTCATATCTTTATGGGAGAATAAAGAGTGTAAAAGACTTTTAAAGACTGAGTCTTGGAGCCTAGCTTCTAAAAGTCTTTTATGTATATATAAACTTGTGAAATTCATCAATGTCATCTGCACAGTGATGGAAAACAACAATGTGATGTCTGCTTTAAATTCAAGTGACAAATGCGCTCTCAGACAGGGGACTTTGACATAAACAAGGTTGGTGCTAGATGTAGCTGTGGACCCAACTTCCTTGCTGACAAAGGAAGAGATGTGAACACAAACTCATGTAATGCCATATTTAGCAGATTCCCTCAAAGCTTGGAGTTCATTCATTTTTTAGTTCATATGATCAATATTAATATTTGCCTAGCTCTTACTCAGTGCCAGGTGTTTTTCTAGGGGCCAGACAAGTGACCACAACAAAGGCCCTATTCTAACAGTGATTACCGTCTAGTGAGATCCACATAGTGGGCATTTGAAGTTTGCCTTCTTAATAACCCGTCACCCTTCTGGTAACAGCACGTGACTTTAGCTTAAGGATCTAGCCCTTCTCCACTCTTTCTCCTTTTGGTTTGAAGAATGGATCTCTGACCTAGAGTCAACCCAATCAGCATAATTATATCCCAAACCACCAGTCACAATGGCTGCAGGACCCAAGCTGGTCTAATCAGAGAAAAACTCAGGATTTTTGCAGGAGATGTTGGAGAAAAAAATCTACATATATATATATGTATTTTTTCCTTTTTATTCTCTGCTGAACTTGAACTAGAGAGGCTATATGTTGGAGCTACCAGTGTTGACTTACTTTCCAAGGAGAGAACCAATCTGAGTATGGAGACAAAAGAAAAGGGGTGTTGAGTGACCTTGCTGTGGCAGTGGGTGAGCTCTGGACGAAGCTGAGTGTGATCCAGAGTACCCCCAGACATCATTGTTCAGGGAAGTTTGAGTTGGGTTTTCTTTCAGTTGCTACTAGAGGAATCATAACTGATTCATCCACTGGCCTGGAAGACTTGGAGAAGTACTTGTAGCTACCAGCATGCTCTGAACACTTGGTGTGTGCCCGGTTCTTTGAGGACAGCTATGCCTGGTCGAGCTGTGGCGCATGTAGAGCCCTATCATCAGCCCCCTCGCCTCATCTCTGATGCCCACACACTCCTCTCCTCTCCCCTTTTCGAGAGACTGATCCTGTGTTTCCTTTCTTCTCTCGCAGAGGTTGCTATCTACATCTGAACACTGAGGGGTAGGTGCCCTGGCACTCTGACGGAGCACCAGACCTGTCACAGGAAGAAGACTTGCCCTTTAGTTCCAGCTCTGCATCTGCTGTCTGGGAAACCATGCACCTGCTTGATATTTATCTTCCAAAAAGAAAGGTAGAAATAGCAATTAATCATAAAAATCGCACATTCTCTTTCACACGTGCTCCTGGCAAGGGTCAAAGGAGATAACGGATAGAGTATGTCGTGAACAGCAACATATGTTAAGACATTTTTAATAAACAGCTGGATGTGTGACCCTGTGTATGGAATGCTGCACTTTAGAAGGACATCTTTGAGGCTGGAAACACTGCCTTCCCTACATGAATGAGCTACAATTGTGGAAGGACCTCCTTTGAAAGGGCTGATATTTTACAGTTAAGCAATCTTTCCTAACTCTCCTATTATCCCTGGGCTCTGCAGCGGACTTCACTGTCAGGAGAGTAGTGAAGACCCAGAGTTTCCTCTTTAATAAAAGAGGACATTTTTCTTACATTTGGTGAGTGTTTTTGCAGCACATATAAGGCAAGAAGTGGTCCTGAGGAGAAAGGACACCTTGAACAGCCTGGCCTCCCTGGACTCCAAGGAGAACCTAGAGGCAGCAGAGCTGTCCTTCAGCAGAGTTGTAGAGCTGTCCTTTCCTTCTTCTGAAGGTGAAAAAATGACCAGCACATGAATGATACTAGTAAGAACATTTAAGAACCTGAAAACAAAGACTTGTCCTAAAAGAATGGGTTGTGAAGTATGGAGCTCACCAGTCTGATCAGGTCAGTGGCCGTGTTCAAATCCAGCAGAAACACTGGGAAGGGCCTCTGGTTTGGAGAGAGGTTGGGTAGATGGTGCCAGAGTTCTCTCCAACTCACACGCGCCACGGTCCTGAAGACCTTCATTGTTAGCATGTGCGGTGGGAAAAGCAACATAGATTCCCGTATGCCTCTTGATTCCTCTGAGTAGGGGCAGCCAGAAACAGAATGCTGCATTTTGACCACTTTTTTGGAATAAGCTTCTTTTTCTGGGGAAACATACTGTTGTCTGAGTGTCTCCTTGCAAGGAGCATTTGAACAACTTCTAAGTATTTCCTTGATTAACTTTTTAGCTGGAGTCTTTGTGAGACAGCCACAGCCTTTGTGGCAGAATACTTCTAACCCTGTGGCAGGTGGAGTAGTTGAAGAATTGAGGAACTGGCATGGTTTGCTTGGGAGTACTTACTGAGAACTTCCCTCCACATCCTGTGACCTGTTTTTCTTTTGTTCTTCCTCTTTTCTTTTTTTCTTTTTTTGAGACAGAGCCTCAAGCTGTCACCTTGGATAGAGTGCTGTGGCATCACAGCTCACAGCAACCTTCAATTCCTGGGCTCAAGCAAGTCTCTTGCCTCCGCCTCCCAAGTAGCTGGGACTACAGGCGC
>CAUYRH010048696.1:0-12299 GCA_963574655.1 Perodicticus potto | reverse complement strand
AGGGCTATCTCTCACAGTACGATCAAAATGTTTCTGATTGTATATGAAGCACATTCTGCCCTATGATTGCACCAATGTACACAATTATGATTTAATAAAATTATTAAAAAAAATAAAGACCATATGATTCTCTCAATTGATGCAGAAAAAGCTTTTGACAATATCCAGCATCCCTTCATGATCAGAACACTTAAGAAAATTGGTACAGAAGGGAAATTTCTTAAACTAATAGAGGCTATCTACAGCAAACCCACAGCCAATATCGTATTGAATGGAGTTAAATTGAAATCATTTCCACTTAGATCAGGAACCAGGCAAGGTTGCGCATTGTCTCCATTGCTTTTTAACATTGTAATGGAAGTTGTAGCTGTTGCAATTAGGGAAGAAAAGGCGATCAAGGGTATCCACATAGGATCAGAAGAGATCAAACTATCACTCTTCACAGATGATATTACTGTACATCTGGAAAACAACAGGGATTCTACTGTGAAACTTTTAGAAGTGATCAAGGAATACAGACGTGTCTCAGGCTACAAAACCAACCCTCATAAATCTGTAGTCTTTATATATACCACTAATAGTCAAGCCAAAAAAACAATCAAGGACTCTATCCCTTTCACAGTAGTATCAAAGAAGATGAAATATTTGGGAGTTTATCTAACAAAGGATGTGAAAGATCTTTATAAAGAGAACTATGAAACTCTAAGAAAAGAAATAGCTGAATATGTCAACAAATGGAAAAACATACCATGCTCATGGTTGGGAAGAATCAACATTGTAAAAATGTCCATACTACCCAAAGCAATATATAATTTTAATGCAATTCCTATTAAAGCTCCATTGTCATATTTTAAAGACCTCAAAGAAATAATCCTACATTTTATATGGAATCAGAAAAAACCTGGAATATCCAGGACATTGCTCAGAAATAAAAACAAAGCAGGAGGAATCATGCTACCAGACCTGAGACTGTACTATAAAACGATAATGATCAAAACAGCATGGTACTGGCACAAAAACAGAGAGATAGATGTATGGAACAGAATAGAGAACCAAGAGATGAACCCAGCTACTAACCTTTATTTGATCTTTGACAAGCCAATTAAAAACTTTCAGTGGGGAAAAGATTCCCTATTTAACAAATGGTGCTGGGTGAACTGGCTGGCGACCTATAGAAGACTGAAACTAGACCCATACCTTTCACCATTAACTAAGATAGACCTTCACAGATCAAAGATTTAAACTTGAGACATGAAACTATAAAAATACTAGAAGAAAGGGGAAACTCTTGAAGGAATCGGCATGGGTGAAATTTTTATGAGGAGGACTCCCCAGGCAATTGAAGCAGTAGCAAAAATACACTACTGGGACATGATCAAACTAAAAAACTTCTGCACTGCTAGGAACACAGTAAGTGTACCAGGCAGACAGCCCTCAGAATGGGAGAAAATATCTGCAGGTTATGCCTCTGACAAAGGTTTAAGAACCAGATAACACAGAGAACTCAAACTTAGTACCAAGAAAAGAACAAGTGATCCTATCTCAGGGTGGGCAAAGGACTTGAAGAGAAACTTCTCTAAAGAAGACAGGTGCATGGTCTACAGACACATGAAAAAATGCTCACCATCCTTAATCATCAGAGAAATGCAAATCAAAACTACTTTGAGATGTCATCTAACTCCAGTAAGATTAGCCCACATAACAAAATCCCAAAACCAGAGATGCTAGCACGGATGTGGAGAAAAGGGAACACTTCTACATTGCTGGTGGGAATTCAACCTAATACATTCCTCTTGGAAGGATTTTTGGAGAATACTTAGAGATCTGAAAATATACCTGCCATTCGATCCTACAGTTCCTTTATTAGGTATATATCCAGAAGACCAAAAATCACATCACAATAAAGATATCTGTACCAGAATGTTTATTGAAGCCCTATATATAATTACTAACTTGTGGAAGAAGCCCAAGTGCCCATCGACCCATGAATGGATTAATAAATTGTGGTACATGTATACCATGGAATACTATGCACCCTTAAAGAAAGATGGAGACTTTACTTTTTCCATGTTTACAAGGATGGAGCTGGAACATATTCTTCTTAGCAAAGTATCTCAAGAATGGAAGAAAAAGTACCCAATGTACTCAGCCCTAATATGAAGCTAATTTATAGCTTTCATAAGAAGGCTAAAACCCAATTATAACACAATAATATGGGGAGGGGGGAGAATGGGTGGAGGGAGGGTGATTGTTGGGATCACACCTATGGTGCATCTCAGAAGGGTACAGGTGAATCTTACTAGATGTAGAACACCGATGTATATATATAGTGATTATGAAAATGCCATGAAGGGTATGTTAAACAGTTTGATGAAAATATTTCAAATTGTATATGAAGTCAGCACATTGTGCCCCATGATTGCACTAATGTATACAATTCTGATTTAATAAAAAAAAAAAAAAAAAAAAGATTTGCAGAGTGTTTGTAGGGGATGATATGACTAAGAGATGCTCAACCATGTGCACAGAGGGAGAGTGGTAAATAAATGAATGAAATCTTGCAGTGAGTAAAAATTAATCATTAATTAATAAATTTAGAAATAACAATAATAAAACATACAGGTATTTATACAAAGTAAAATAGTATGAATCAAATTTCACCTTAAAGAGGGTCTATGAGACTCATTTCAGTGATATGGTAGAGGTTAGTTGCTACTTATAAGCAACCTGGTTCTAATAGATTTTGTGAAAAACATAAAAATTCTATCCTAATTTCCTACAGTCTCCTATACTATATTAAAAGCTCTTGGAGTGTGGGAATAAAGTGTACTCGATCTTACTAATCTGTTGTGCTTATAAGTACAGCTAAGAAAACTTCTTACATATTTATACAAAGAAAAGATAAATATTCCAATAAAGAGGCGAGGGTGTCTAAATATAGGCAATATTTCTTGAATTGAAATAGAATCTGAAGAAATTTTACAGGTGCTTGAATGCACCATAAAAATATGGATATCACTTCTTATCTCTGCTACCTTTAGTACATAACAAAGCCATTTAAGACTAAATGATTAAATGTGATAAAGAACATCATAGAAAAGTAAATTTTTGAAAGGTAGAAAAGTCAAGTTTGGAAATACAGCATTAATTCCAGGTCCTAAATCCATTTGGGTAACTAATTCTGGAGAAAGGTGAAATGGAGCCTCTAGATATCCATATTGAGTCAACAAAAGTTTGAAGCTTCAACTTTTAAAAAGTGATTACTTGTGAATGCCAATTACGGAGTTTTACTATTAGACTATTAAACATTTTAAATATTTCACTGAGTTTGTTTTTAACTAACCAGAATCTTCCTTAAGAATGTTTGTTACTCATACAAGTATATACTATAGTAAGAATAAAACTGGAGTTGAGCTTATAATAACATGACAGATGATTCCAGGCTAGATTTCTTCTGAAATGCCATGCACCAGCATAATAATCATGGTGTCCTTAAAATAGTATTATATATTCTTCTTGGAATAATTAGAGTTCTGCTTCTCGTCTCATAAAATATTTGAATTCAGAATGGATCCCTCTGGATAAGTAAGCATCTGGCATTCAAAGAACACTGCTTGTCCATAATGAGCATATAACACAAGTGAGCAATAAACTTTAGTTTTTTTAATCTACTGGGATTTTTGTCTAACTTTATATTAAGCATCTGGATCAAATCATTTTGCATGAGGCACAGGCCTCTCAAATTCAATATATCTAAAACCAAACCTGCTTCTCTTTTGACCTCTTTCACTGTGTTGTGCCATCTTCCAGTTAGCTAAGCATCTCAGAAATCAATATGTATTTCTGAGACTTATTTTAGCTAGTCTAATATCCAATGACTCCCTAATTTCTACCTTCTTTAATATCTTAATTTCTCTCTATCCCAACCAAAATTACACAATTTTAGGCATTATGTCTTTCTCCTTTTCTGATACATTACTGCACTATTTTCTCTCTATTATAAAAATAATACTCTGTATTTAAATTTATTCATATTAATCTCCTAATTAAAATTTTAAGTGCATATATTATTCTCATTATATAGCTAATTTTTTAAGAGAGCATAAAAAACGACTTTGAGTATGTCTGCCTTTCTTCCCCTTTTCTTATTGCTTATGTCCTATATTTATTTATACAGAGCAACTTTTATATCCCAGGAAACAAATTCATATACTCTGTTTCTTAATCATAAAATTCTCAGTCTAATATAAAAGAAACCTCTACCTTAAGAACTTTAAAGCCTATAGTAATATCTTCTGCTATTGTTATCTGCCGTTGTTTCTCTTTGTTCTTTTTCTTTCTTTCTTTCTTTTTTTTTTTTTTTTGTGGCAGAGTCTCACTAGTCACCCTCAGTGGAGTGCCCTGGCATCACAACTCACAGCAACCTCAAACTCTTGGGCTCAAGCAATTCTCTTTTCTCAGCCTCCTGAATAGCTGGGACTACAGATACCTGCCACAACGTCAGGCTATTTTTTAGAGATGGGGCCTCGCTGCTGCTCAGGTTGGTCTTGAACCCGTGAGCTCAGATAATCTACCCACCTTGGCCTTCCAGAGTGTTAGGATTATAGGCGTGAGCCCCCATGCCTGGACTTGTTGTTTGTCTTAACAGTAACTCTATCTAATATACAGGTATATTTTGGAGAAAGTGTGGGCTTATTTCCAGATCACTGTGTAAAGAAAATACTATAATAAAATGAATTGTACAATTATTTTTGGTTTCCCAGTGCATAAATTTTTAATTTTAGATAATGCTGCAGTCTAATAAGAGTGAAATAGCATTATATCTAAAACAAATAACACATACCTTAATTAAGTTATATTCAATTTCCCCCAAATGCCAAGTATCATCTGAGTTTCCGAATATCACAGTCTTTTTGTAGATAGAGGGACTTGCCCCCACATTGATGGCTGCTGAGTGATCAGGGTGGTGATTACTAAATGTTAAGGAGGGTGTGGCAATTTCTTAAAATAAGACAATGATGAAAAATGCTGCATCCATTGACTTCATTTCATGAAGTTTCTCTGTAGCATTTACTCCTGTTGATAACATTCTATCCATAGTAGACATTCATTCTCAGTTGGAGTCAGTCCTCTCAAAACCTGCCACTGCTTTCTCAACTAATTTATGTAATATTCTAAACTCATTGTTGTCATTCTGACAATGTTCACAGTGTTTTCACCAGAAATAGATTCCATCACAGGAAACCATTTTCTTTGCTCATTCATCTGAAGCAACTCCTCATTTGTTCAAATTCTATCATGAAATTGCAGCAATTCATTCACATTGTCAGGGTCAAATTTTTTTAATAATTCAAGTCTTCTTAATTTTCCACCTCATTTGCATCAGTTCTTCCACTGTAGTTTTCCCTAAAAATCATTTATGAGGATTGGAATTATCTTCTCTTAGATACTGTTGCCATTATGACCTTCCTTAATGAATCACTTAAAATTTGAAATTCGCAATTGATTAATATGCTACAGAATGTATACCAAGCATGAAGACCACATTAATCTTTTTGTATGATTCATCAGAGTTCTCGAATAACCAGGTGCATCATTAATATGGTGTAATAATTTGACAGAAACATTTTTTCTGAGTAGTAGTTCTCAACAGTGGGCTTAAAATATTTAATAAGCCATACTGTCAACAGATGTGCTGTCTTACAAGCTTTGTTTCATTTATAGAGCACAGGTAGAGTAGATTTAGCATATTTCTCTCCATTTGTAAAAAAAAAAAAAAAAAACTAACGAATAAACAAAACCCTCGATATCTCAGTATTTATGAATCATAATAAAATGAAGCTCAATAAAATATTGATTTAAGTGTTTAAGGCATAGGTTTTCTCCGCTCTCCTATTTAACATTGTGTATATGACACAAATTACAGACATAAGATTTACGCAATGGTATATTTTATGGTAAATGGAAAGGCTAATTCTAATTACTGGGTCAAAATATTAAATTTTTACTGATGTCTTTAGTTTTCCACCATGCATTGGGCAAAATGGCTCTTGCATGTTTTACTCCCACCAGCCATTACTGTAGCATTCCAGTCTATAGCATGCTCATTTTTGCCCTTTTTCTGTTTGGTGTGGGGAGGAGGGATTCTTGAGTTTACTATAATAGTATCAGGATTGTTTCTGTGATTGTGAGAATGAGAGGTAAACTTTAAGAACCTCAGGAAAAAAAGCTGTTACTTTTTGGCAAATGTGCCTGACAGACTTATATTCCTTGGTTTGCCTTGCCATGGTATTTCAGTGTACCCTTCCTCAGAATAACAACTAACGACAATTACTTTTAACATCTCCATTTCTTGCATTGCATGAGGTCTGCTTAAATTTACCTAAGATTTATGCATCGTGTAGTGCTGGAATACATGTCATAACTGGTATTTCCAATTATATAGTATTTTGTTGTAAGATTCAGATTGAAATTTCTGGTCGCCACTTCAGTATCATAATGCCTCTCATTTTGCTTTTGATTATTAGTGTATCTTACAGTAATTCTTAGATTCAAACTCACTCTCAAGGGGTAAAAATCTGTTTTTTATAAAAGAGAGCACTAATTTGTGTTTAAAACACATGACTTCTATATTCAAATGTAAGACAGACGTTTGATTATTTTTCTAGCATTTTTACCAATCCCATTCAGATTAGGAGAGAAGGAAAAGTTATATAAATGTGTTATATTACTATAAGTAAGAAGCATTTTAAAGAGACTATAACATTCCATATTTTGATGCCACTGATTTCAGAAATTAATTCCAGAAATTAAAAAAAAAAAAAATTCCCAGACTTAAAGTACCTAGAAGGTCTTGTTTGTTCTGACTTTTTTGAGCTCATCTCTTGTTTAAATTCTAAATTTGGTATTCTTTGAATACTATATTGTCTACCAAACTAGTACTCACTTCAGCTAGCCCTGCTTCTACATTGGGGCTTCTCTCTCAAGAGAGCTCTTGATCCATGCTTCCCTTCTGCAAGTAGGATCATCTTGCAGGAAGAATTCACTATGTCTCTCTTCAAATCATGTTTTAAGATGCTTGTCATGTAGCCCCAGCTTTCTATCCAATAAACATCTTACTGAGTCAAGTATGGCTCAAGTTCACAGCTATTTTGTCTGGGTCTTGTTTTGTTCTATTATAAAGAGATCGTGAAACCTCTGCGATCTTTCTTATGCAGTTGAAAAAAAATTATTAGTAAGGTCACTCCTATTGAATTAAAGAAATACAAAGTAAATTTTAAACCTTTTATTTTCCCTTCCCCCATGCTTTTGTGAATCATCTCATTGCATTGCATTATTTTCCCCAAAAGGTAAAAGACATAAACACACACACACACACACACACACACACACACACTCACAGACACACACAGGTGCAGTAGCTACTTATAGAAAATTGTGTGGAAGTAAAACTAAAGTTCAAAAAAATCAATTTAAAAAGATATAAGTTAAAGTTGCATTGGTAATAAAAATAAGATATGAAACATAGGTGTACAGGAAGGTGATTAAATAGCAGTAGTTTGTGTACAGATTTCTTTTTCATTTGTATGCACACATAAAGATCTTTAAACTCTGCTCTGAATAGCAGCAAACATGGTTATAGAAGATAAAACATGGCTGTTATATGAAAGTGGATTTATTATGTCGCTTTAAAGGACTTAGAGGCTGACAACTTTCAACAATTTGCTATTTAAAAAAATTCATTCAATGCCTAATGTTGTATAGTGTTTTTTATCTTACCTGCATTATACATATTTGCATATGTACGTATGTATGATACTATGCATTGTCAGATAAAATACAAGATAGTCCATCTTAAATATTTAATATATGACAAATATTTTCTTTCTTTCTTTCTTTCTTTTTTTTTTTTACTTGCAGTTTTTGGCTGGGGCTGGGTTTGAAGCTGCCACCTCCGGCATAAAGGGCCTGCCCCCTACTCCTTTGAGCCACAGGCACAGCCTATTTTATTTCTTTTTGAGATAAAAGTCAAAGAGCATGAAATTAACAATTTTAAAATGTACATTTTTGCAGCATTTGGTGCATTTGCAGTATTCTACAGGTATCAGCTAAATCAAGTTCTGAAGCATATTCACCATTCTAAAAGAGAATCTCATATTTATTATGCAATCACTTTCTACTCCCTCCCCCACATCTCCAGCAACTACCAATCTATTTCTTTCTCTACAGGCCTATTCTCGACATGCTATATAAAAGAAGCATAAGACTGGAGATCTTTGTGTTTCAGCTCTTTCAGTTGGAATGATGATTTAGAGCTATATCCATGATGTAATAAGTATTAGTATTTTATTCCTTATAACGACTACAAAATAGTCTGCTGTTTGCATGCATAAGAGTTTGTTTATTCATTTCTCCACTGACATGAGAGTAGATTTTTATATTTTTTCTTTGGTGAATAATGTTGCTATGAACTTGTGCATACAGGTACTCGAGTATCTGTTTTCACTTTTTTCAGGTATATATGTAGCAACTAAATTGCATGGTCATATGGTAATTCTACATTAAATTTTTAAGTAAACACAGAACGGTTTTTTTGCAATAGTTGTTCCATCTTCTATGCCGTTTTATGTACGAATGTTGAAGTATCTCTACATCTTTTAGATTTGCTCACATTTGTTATTTTCAATTTTTCTTTTTTAATATAGCTGTTCTATTAAGTGTGAAATATTACCTCACTGTGCTTGTGACCTGCATTTTCCTAACAGCTAATGATATTGAGCAGCATTTCATGTTCTCCATTTGTGTATCTTCTTTGAGGAAATATCTACCCAAGTCTTTGCTCATTTTCTAATACAATAGCTTGCCTCTTAGCTGTTGAGTAAAAATGTTGTATTTAAATTATAAATATTAGACCATTATTGGACATCTGAGCTGAAAGTATTTTCTCCAGTTCTATAAGTTGTTTTGCATACCCTTAATAATGTTTTTAAATGCTCACATGTTTTTAATTTTAATAAAGACTAATTATTTTTTATTTTGTGGTTCACTATTTCAAGGGCACATCAAAGAATACATTTGCAAATCCATCATTGCAAAGATCTTCTCCTGTGTTTTCTAAGGAGTTTATAATTGTTGCTCTTATATTTAGGTTACTGATCTGTTTGGGTTAGTTTTGCATATTATGTGACTTAAGGATAATTTCAATTTCTCTTTTTGCCTATGGATATCCAGCAAAGTTGTATGAACACTAATTGTTTAAGAGACTATTCCTTTCCACATTGAATTGTTTTAAGATAATTATCAAAAATCAGTTGACTCTAGGCATTTCGTATAGTTCTGAACTCTCAAATTTATTCCATCGTCTTATATGTCTGGAGTACGCCACTGTCACACTACTTTGGTTACTGTACCTCTCCAAGTAACTTTTGATATCAAGAAGTACGAGTCCTCCAACCATTATTTTTTAAAATTGTTTTGATTAATTAGGGGCCCTTACTCTTCATGTGAATTTCACATAATATTCTAAAATTTTTTTTAAAAAGGGAAAAAAATCCATAAGTGTATTCCTTTAATGTTCTGGTTAACAGCAGTCCTAGAACAAGGTGTCAGCAGGGTGAGGTCTTTATGGAGACTCTAAAAGGCATGTGTTTCAGGCCTTTTCCCAGTTTCTGGCAGTTGTCAGCAACCCTTGCCATTCCTTGACCCATTCTACTGACACATTACTCCAGTTTCTATCTCTGTGCTCATGGGGATATCTCTCGTCGTATCTCTACATACAAATTTCTCTCTTTTTCATAAAGACACCAATCACTGAGTTAGGCACCAACCTACTCCATTAGGACTTCACCTTAACCTGTTTCTATCCTCAAAAACTCTATTTCTAACATCATACTCACAAGTACTAGATGTTAGGAATTGAACAAATGTTTTTTGGAGACACAATTCTGCCAGTAACAATCTTGCCCCAAACCCTCCACACTTTATGTCTTTTCCAAATGAACAATGTTTCCACCTTGTATACATTTTACCATTAACTCTTATCCAAAATTGCAGTAGATAAGACCGGGTGTGGTGGCTCACACCTGTAGTCCTAGTGCTCTGGGAGGCTGAGTTGGGTGGATTACCCTGAGCTCACAGGTTTGAGACCAGCCTGAACAAGAGTGAGACTCTATCTCTAAACATAGCCAGGCATTGTCGTGGGTACCAATAGGCCCAGCTACATGGGAAGCTGAGGCAGGAGAATCACTTCAACCCAAGAGTTTAAGGTTGCTGTGAGCTGTGGCACCATGGCACTCTACCATGGGTGACTAAGTAAGACTCTGTCTCAAAAGAATAAACAAAAAAAAATTATGTTAGATAAAAATTTTAAATCTCTCTAATATCACCTAAATCAGGATTGTGTAAAACTCTGGGTATGGTTCATCCAGGTCTAAAATTACTTTTTGTACAAAGACCGTTAGAACTTATAAACAATTTATCTGTTTCATAATACAATGCCAAGACTGGCATAGTACAGCCAATCTCCTTCTTAAAGGGAGACAATTAAAGGAATCAAGAGGCCATTGTTTGAAAACAAGTTTCTAACCCAGCATGGGGAATTCCATTACATTTCATGGACTGACAATAACCCGGTATGGTTTGATGTTCTGCCCTTAGAGCCCATGGAGGCACATCAGCCCCTTCTCTGAGCTTAGGAAACAAATTAGGTTCCTTCCTTCTGGGTCATGGTGATGAGCACATCCTTTCAACTTGCAGAAGCACTGGTCAACCCTCAGTAATCTAGGAGGTGTTCCCAACTTTCGAAGCCAAGTGGATATTGGGCCTGCCTCTTCAGTCTACACTCTCTATGATTGGCAGTAGTAGTTCTGCAGGGCTACCTCAGAACTTTATCTTTCATCATGAGAATAACATATTTGCCATCAAGTAACTTTACTACTGTATTTCTTACAAAGTCCAATAACTTTGCATTATTTCACCTACCCCTTTCCTCTTCAGTTCAAACTGGCAGCATTTATGATAAAATTGTTGATCGTTTTCTTATGGGCCGTACCTAATCTCTTTTGCCAAAGTCTTTCCAGGTGTATTCTTGGTGTTTTCTCTAGAACATGATTTCTCATCTTTTTCAACATAGGTAGGGCGAGAACATTGTTTCTCACTTAATAGCTTCCTTTTATATTATGTCACTTTTATTTTCTTTCACTTGAAGCATGAAGTAGAAACCAGGTCATACCTTCTGAATTTTTCCTAGACCTCCTCCTCAATTTAGTATCCAAATCAATTGCCCACAAGTTCTATTTTCCACCCAACAACAGAGCACAGTAAAGCCAAACTCTTTTCACTTTATAACAAGGGCCATCATCCAATTTTCAAAAAATGTATACCTCACTTATCTTTGAATCCTTACTACAAAGAATTTTAAGATTCATATTTCTACTAACCAATTTTCCAAAGCAATCTAGGCATTTTCTATCATTTGCTTCAAAATTTGTTTACCCTATGGCAAGACTCAATTCCAAAATCACTACTAAATTTTAAGGATCTGTTCCAGCAGACCTTTACATCCTTGCACCAAAATTTTTACAGAGTGTCTCAAAAATTTCCCCTAAAGCAGTCATACACAGGGAAAATGGGAAATGGCAGTTCATTGTGCCTTTATATATAAAATATTAATTAGAAAATTTTATAAAATATAGAGAATATTTATTTTGTAAATATTATGTAAAATTTCATACATCATTTTTTTGAAAAATATCAGTTCACGTTTTTACCCACTTTTTAATGTGGTTATTTGTTTATTTTCTTGTTGATTTGTTTGAGTTCCTCAGAAATGTTATATATTAGCCCTTTTTTGTATGTATAGTTTGTGAATATTTTCTTCCATTCTGTAGGTTATCTACGTTCCTGATTTCTCTTCTGCTGTCCATTAAAACTTTTTAATTTAATGAAGTGGTATTTATTTATTTATATTGTTGCTCTATTTGCCCTTTTAGTGTTAGTTACAAATTCTTTGCATAGGTTGATGTCTGGAAGAATTTTCCCTATGGTTTCATCCAGAATTTTTATGGTTTCTTGTCTTAATTTTAAGTCATCCTTGCATCTTTATTTATTTTGCATTTATTTTAGAGATAAGATCCTATTTCATTCTTCTATAGTTTTTATTTATTTATTTTTTTTTCTTTTTTATTAAATCATATCTGTGTACAATAATTCAGTCATGGGGTACAGTGTACGGGCTTCAGATACAATCAGAGATATTTTCATCAACCTGATTGTGATAGCATTCAAGAGACTTTCTCATT
>CAUYRH010048695.1:0-57405 GCA_963574655.1 Perodicticus potto | reverse complement strand
CCAAGGAACAGGTGTCTCCTCGGCAGTTGTCCAGCCTTTTTGGCTATTGGAGCCTCCGGTGGGGGTTGGAGGTCCCCCTCCTTGCCTGTCATCCAGCCCGCTGGCTCTTCAGCTGGCTGCCGCAGCACCAACACCACCAAGGAGGAGGCAGCAGGTCCGCCAGCTCCGCTGAGCTGGCTAGGGCGCCAGATGCCCTGCATCAATTGTCCCTCTCCGAGTAGAAACTCTAACTGCTGTTAGGGAACAGAGGTGAAGACTAGTGAAAGAGTTCTTAAGGAACAAAGACAATCAATAAAAGAGGAATAGGTAAATCAGTCTTCATTAAAATTAAAATGTCTGCTTTTAAAAAGATACCATTAGGGGAAGGGAGGGAAGAGGACGGGTGGAGGGAAGTAATTGGTGGGACCAACCTACAGTGCATCTTAGAAGGGTACAGGTGAAACTTACTAGATGCAGAATACACATGTCTTAACACAGTAACTGAGAAAATGCCATGAAGGTTATGTTAAACAGTTTGATGACAATATTTCAGGTTGTATATGAAACCAGCACATTGTACCCCATGATTGCATTAATGTACACAGCTATGATTTAATAAATAAAATAAATTAATAAATAAAAAATTAAAAGATACCACAAGGGAATGAAAAGATAAACTACAAAGTCAAATAAAATGTTTGCAAACAACAAACAAAATGATAAAATACAAAAAGATAAAAATAATTAAATCAAAATTAAAATATAATAAAAATACAAAATATCAGCTGGGTGTGATTTTCTACACTGGTAATTCTAGCATGCTAGAGGCCCAGGTGGAAAGATCACTCCAGCTCAGGAGTTCCAGAACACCCTGAGCAGTACTGAGACTCCATCTCCACTAAAAATAGAAAAAAATTAGCCAGGCATTTTAACCAGAATTAGAATCTTGTTTTGTTAATTACAAAAATGATATGGCTGAGGCAGGAGGACAGCTAGAACTGAGGAGTTTGAGATCACAGTGAGCTATGATGACACCACAGCACTTTAGCCTGCGGCAACAGAGTGAGACTCTGTCTCAAAAAATAAAAGACAAATATCAAAATACAAAAGCAAATACAGTAAAACATTTGCAGACCACGTATTTGATAAGGAATTTTCATCTAGAATATAAAGAACTCTCAAAACTCAATGATAAGAAAACAGACATCTCCATTAATAAATAGGAATAAGATTTGAACAGACACTTCACCAAATAAGATGCTAAAAAGGGAAGCACATGAAAAGATGCTCAAATTAGACTTGTGAAATTTAAAAGACTAACTATATCAAGTGTTGGTGAGGATACAAGAGCAACCAGAATTCTCATACATTGTTGGTAATAATGTAAAGGAGTATAAATCACTCTGCACAACAGTTTGATATTTCCTTACAAAGCTGAACACAGGCATATGATCTAGTGATTCTACTCCTAAGTTTTACCCAAGAGAAATGAAAATTTATGTCCATGGCTAGGTGCAATGACTCATGCCTATAATCATAACACTCTGTGAGACTGAGGGAGGTAGATTTCTTGAGCTCAGAAGTTCAAGACCAGCCTAAGCAAGAGTGAAAAAACGCTCAAATTAGACTTGTGAAATTTAAAAGACTAACTATATCAAGTGTTGGTGAGGATACAAAGCAACCAGAATTAGAATTTTGTTTTCTTAATTACAAAAATGATATATGCCTGTTGTAACACATCAAAAAATGCTGAATTGTGTGGAAAAATTAAACAGTCTTCCATAATAAGATGCAAAAGTAAAATACAAGCAACACATTCACACAAATCTTCCCTTCACACAAATGCTTCCCTTTTTAGCATCTTATTTGGTGAAGTGTCTGTTCAAATCTTATTCCTATTTATTAATGGAGATGTCTGTTTTCTTATCATTGAGTGTTGAGAGTTCTTTATATTCTGACGTTGTCTCTAGTTAAAAAAAAAAAAGATAGGAAAAATAAACTAGCTGGGTGTAGTGGCAAATGGCCTGTAGTCCCAGCTACTGGGGAGGCTGAGGCAAGAGGATTGTTTGAGCCCAGGAGTTTGAAGTTGCTGTGAGCTATGACACCATGGCACTCAACCCTGGGGGGACAGAATGAGACTGTCTCAAAAAAAAAAGAAAACTTACGTCCATTCAAACATTTGTACATGAATATTCCTAGCACCAATTATTTGTCATAACCCTAAATTGTGAATAAGCCAAATGTCCATCAGCTGAAGAGTGGATGAAGAAATTGCTTTAATGAGCTCTTGATACATGCAACCACATGGATGAATCTCAAAATGACCAACCCAAAGACAGGAGTGGAACGCTGTGCTGAGTGGCCACAAAGTTCCCATGCCCACTTATTGGAGATTCCCCAACAATCCCCTCAAGTTCTCTGCCTGTCTTTCTTTGTCCTCATGTTTCTCTGAACATCTTCCAGGTTGATGGTTGGAAGCCATTAAACCAGCCCTGGGTAGCTGAATTTGGGCTTTCAATGTACAGAAGACATAGATCCCATGTGTAGAGACTATTCTGTACATATAAAATAAAATAAGATTTTGTGACCCCAAAAGGAACATATTTATATAAACATATATGATATGTATATATGTTTGAAGGGATTTAGAGAAGGTTTGTGTGAAGTTGTTGCTTTTATTTTACTTTTGCATCTTATTATGGAAGACCATTCATTTTTTCCACGCAATTCAGCATTGTTTGATGCGTTACAACAAGCATATACCATTTTTGTAATTAACAAAATAGGGTGTATAGGAGTTCCTTGAACTATTCATGCCACTTTTCTTAAGTTTGGAGTTATATAAAATTAACAACATAAACATTTAAAAACCAGGCTTGTTTTTTCTTTTTCTTTTTTTTTTTTTAGAGACAGAATCTCACTATGTTGCCCTTGGTAGGGTGCCATGGCGTCACAGCTCACTGCAACCTGCAGCTCTTGGACTTAGGCGATTCTCTTGCTTTAGACTCCCGAGTAGCTGGGACTACTGGCGCCTGCCACAACGCCCAGCTATTTTTTGTAACGGTTTGGCCAGGGCCAGGTTCGAACCTGCCACCCTTGGTATATGGGGCCAGCGCCCTACTCATCGAGCCACAGGCACTACCCCAGGTTTGTTTTTTCAGGAAATTAAACACTAAACCAGTACAAAGCTCTTCCTAAACCACTAACTAAACTGAAATGACTTCCACAAAAATATTCAGATAACAGAGGGGAGGGTCAGGGTTGTTGTTGGTGGGAGGGGGGATATGACTTTCCTCCTGAGTCAGGGGGAATCCCAAAGTGTTTCTTTACTTGAGAATTCACAAAGAAGAACAGGGATTTTTTTTTTTTTTTTAACTTCAGTTCATGACTTCCAAACAGAGGCTACATACAGAGAGGCTATGGCCCTCTAACATTTTAGGAAGACTTTTTTTTTTGTAGAGACAGAGTTTTACTTTATTGCCCTAGGTAGAGTCCCTGCCGTAGCGTCACTCAGCTCGCAGCAACCTCCAACTCCGGGGCTTAGGTGATTTCCTTGCCTCAGCCTCCCAAGTAGCTGGGACTGACTACAGGTGCCCGCTACAACGCCCAGCTATTTTTGTTGTTGCAGTTTGGCTGGGCCGGGTTTGAACCCACCACCCTTGGTATGTGGGGCCAGCGCCCTGCCCACTGAGCCACAGGCGCTGCCCATCTTTTTTTTCTTTTGAGACAGAGTCTCACTATTTCGCCCTCAGTAGTGTCATGGTGTCACAGTTCACAGCAACCTCAAACTCTTGGGCTTAAGAGATCCTCTTGCTTCAGCCTACTGTGTAGCTGGGACTACAGGTACCTGCCACAACACCTGGCTATTTTTTTTTTTTTTTTTTTTTTGTAGAGACAGAGCCTCACTTTATCGCCCTCAGCAGAGTGCTGTGGCGTCACACAACTCACAGCAACCTCCACCTCCTGGGCTTAGGCGATTCTCTTGCCTCAGCCTCCCGAGTAGCTGGGACTACGGGCACCCACCACAACACCTGGCTATTTTTCTGTTTTGCAGTTCGGCCCAGGCTGGGTTTGAACCTGCCACCTTCGGTATATGGGGCCAGCGCTCTACTCGATGAGCCACAGGCGCTGCCCACGCCTGGCCATTTTTTTGTTGCAGTTGTCATTGTTGTTTAGCAGGCCTGGGCCAAACCTGCCAGCTGTATGTGGCCGGCGCTCTAACTTCAGGGGCTGAGCCAGCAGCGCTACCTTTTCTGTTTGACTAATTCTCCTTCCTCTCTAGGCCTTTGGCAGCACATCTTAACCTGTTCCCAACTGCAGTTAGCCAACTTAAATGAGGCTGCGAAAAGACCAAAACAGAAAACGCCTGCAAAATATTTATGTATATTTTCAAGATGAGAATATATTTTGTGATTGTAAAAATGATGCCTATTCATAGTATACAATTCAAATTATATAAAAAGTTACCAGAAAGAAAGTTACCCAAAATTTCACTACTAAGAAATAACCACTCTTAGCATTTTGAACAATATTCTCTCAGATCACCTTTTTACTCTCTTCCCGTCTCCCCTCATTCTTTCACTCCCTGTCTAAAACTTTACAGAGATGTTTTCACGTTGTTTTGTAATGGTCTTCTGTCATTTGATAACATGTCATCAACGTATTTCCACTCAGCACCTCTGCTGGCTATGGAAGATTCTGTTGTGTGTTGTGGGTGAGTGTACTATAACTCATCCCCTGTTGGATATTGAAGTCATTTCTGATTATTGCTCTTGAGAAACAAGCATCATTGTATGCATCTTGGCACACGGGACCCGTTGCTCCGATTTGAGGACTGCTGGGGATCCTAACTCAGGATTGAAAAATGGCTCCTCCTGCATCAGCTTAACACCTCTGAACTCACCCAGCTTCTTTGCTGTCAGGAGTGTCTGCTCCTTGGCACCAGGATTGGGTGGTTGGTCTCACCTGTCTGTAGGCTTTCTCAGGGGCATCTCTTTTGGTTTACTCTTTCATTCCTCTTTCCCAGATGTTCTGGGTTTAGTGCAGAACTCTGCACAAAAGAATTGAGGTCATGTAGGGTTAGGTTTGAGACAAGGGACAGACAGACACACATATATTTAATATATATATATTTTTTTGAGACAGAGCCTCAAGCTGTCACCCTGGATAGAGTGCCATGGTATCACAGCTCACAGCAACCTCCACTTCCTGGGCTCAAGCGAGTCTCCTGCCTCTGCCTCCCAAGTAGCTGGGACTACAGGCGCCCGCCACAACACCTGGCTATTTTTTGGTTGCAGCCGTCATTGTTGTTTGGCGGGCCCGGGCTGGATTCGAACCCACCAGCTCAGGTGTATGTGGCTGGCGCCTTAGCCCGTTGAGCCACAGGCACCGAGCCTTATTTAATATTTTTTAATTTCCAAGCATGTTAATTGTACAAAATACAAAGAGAAGAAAATAAAAATCAACAGCTCACCACTGTTAACACATAGGTATGTACAGTCATTCTGGAACCCTGGCGTGCCCCTGCATTGCCTGGGACTCTTGTTTATAATCCAGATATGCTCTCACCCCATAGCCTGTAACAGTAGGTGTGCTATAGAGCCTGGGCATCTGCACTGTAAACTTCAGACACCTAAGTTTAAGAATAAGAACACAAAGTATTTTTTCAGACATTACTTGATTTTAAAGAAAATAAAAACAAGGCAAAGTCATATTGTACATTCAGTTTGGCTTGTTAAAAAATACCAACAAGAGGGTTTGGCACCTATAGCTCAGTGGTTAGGGCACCAGCCTCCCATACACCATGGCTGGCAGGCTCAAATCCAGCCAGGGCCTGCTAAACAACAATGACAACTACAACAAAAATATAGCCGGGTGTTGTGGTGGGTGCCTGTAGTCCCAGCTGCTGGGGAAGCTAAGGCGGGAGAATTGCTTGGGCTCAAGAGTTTGAGGTTGCTGTGAGCTATGATAGCCTAGTACTCTACAGAGGACAACAAACTGAATCTCTGTCTTAAAAAAAAAAAAAGATCAGGGACAGCACCTGTGGCTCAGTGAGTGGGGCGCTGGCCCCATGTATCGAGGGTGGTGGGTTCAGACCCTGCCCCAGCCAAACTGCAACAGCCGGGCGTTGTGGCTGGCGCCTGTAGTCCCAGCTACTTGGGAAGCTGAGGCAAGAGAATCGCCTGGGCCCAAGAGCTGGAGGTTACTGTGAGCTGTTATGCCATGGCATTCTACCGAGGGCGACAAAGTGAGACTCTGTCCTCGCCCCCAAAAAAACCAAAAAAAAATCAAATTTGGTGCCATAGCACAGTGGTTACAGGGCCAGCCTCCTGCACTGAGGCTGGCAGGTTGGAGCCCGGCCCAGGCCTGCTAAACAACAATGACAATTGCAACAAGAAAATAGCCGGGTGTTGTGGCAGGCGCCTGTAGTCCCAGCTACTCGGGAGGCTGAGGCAAGAGAATCACTTAAGCCCAAGAGTTTGAGGTTGCTGTGAGCTGTGACACCATGGCCCTCTACTCAGGGCGACATACTGAGTCTGTCTGGAAAAAAAAAAAATCAACAATAGGATATGAAATGAACTTCAATCTGTGTCTAAGTACTCTTTACACATTAATTTCTGTTGTCTGCGTAATATTCCACTAGATGAACGTGTTTCAGTTACTCGTCAACACCACATTGTTGGACATTAGTCCCCCTCCCCAAGTTATTGGTATTATAAATAACGCTATGTGGCTAAATCTTTGTATGCATTCTTAATTAGTTCCTTAAGTTAAATCCCTGAGATGTGAGTCTAGAAGGCTTTTAATAAAAGCTGCCAAATTCTCCTGCAAAAAGTGTTGCCCCAGTGGGGCGACTCCTCCTGTGAGCTCCCTTTGTGGGAGGCAGTAAGTCCAGCCTTCCATTCCAGATCTCAGCCAGTCCTGCCGACCACCCAGGGGGCAGCATGGCATGATTCCTGGCTCATGCTAAGCGCTCAGTAATAAACCTGTGCAGTGGGCATGAGTGTTTTCTCCTCCAACCAGATGAGGTTAGGCTTAGGTTGAGATGGAGGGAGTCAAATGATTTGGTCAAGAGCAGAAATTCAAACCCAGCCTTGGATCCAAAGCCTAAGCTTTCTTACCTACACCACTGATTTTTAACTAGCATTAGAGAGGGAGAAACAGTGATGGTCGTGAGAGCAGTACTTCCCTTATATACGTATGGTCCCCACAACGCACCAGAGACATCAGGAAAAGGGGGTGAAAGACTGGGGAAAAAGAAGTAACTTGGGGTGACCCTCACAGACATTGCTTTAATGTATTATTGTAGGTCTCAAAATGGGGGGGGGGGAGTATTGTGAGTATGACCTTTTGGGCAAAGCAACTGAAACTCAACAAATGTTTACTGAGCACTGAGTCGGGTTCTATGGGAAATATAGTGAGATTTGGCTCCTTTGAAGATCTTAAGATCCCCCCTGTGTCTCCTCTCCTTCAGTTTTATTTATTCTAGAAACATTACAATAATATAAAAGAACCTTGCCCACAATCCCAACCTCCTGGCGCAAGAAATAGCTTTATGTTTCCCTTGTTCCTTCCTTCTTATTGTCCTTCCAAATCTGAGGGGTTTGGGAGGTGGGGGGTTGGTTGTTTCTGGAAGACAGAGTCTCCCCCTGTTGCCCAAGCTAGAGTGCAGTGATGTCAGTCTAGCTCACAGCAACCTCAAATTCCTGAGTTCAAGTGATCCTTCTGCCTCAGCCTCCCGAGGAGCTGGGACTACAGGCACATGCCACCTTGCCTGAGTAATTTTTCTGTTTTTTGTAGAGACAGGGTTTCGCTCTTTCACCCAGGCTGGTCTTGAACTCCTGACTTCAAGTAATCTCCAGCGGCGGCCTCCCAGAGTGCTGGGATTACAGACACAAGCCAGTGCCATCTAGAGGATGTTGAACCTTTGCACATAGAACATGCCTGTATTGAGTACCCGTTGTATTCCTGGCCCCGGGGAGGCATACATGGAAAAGAAACAGCTCTTGAACAGTTTAAAGCAGGTTGACGCATCAATATTGGTAGATCTCCCAAAAAGAAAGACAGGGAGGGCATTTTATATTTCGGGTTATGGGTGAGAAAATAGACTGAGCCCTAAGGACCTTTAGATTGTAAATGACAGAACTGGAACCTGGACTCCCAGGCTAGATCTGCCGCATGACTGCCCAAGGCCCACCAAGGGTCCCAGGCAGACTCCTCCTGTCCCAGCATCTGCCAGGACAAGGGGTGCCGATGCTGCTTTGCCCCCTTCCAGCTGCATATTGTGCGACCTCATTTTCCCTTTCCAGCTTCCTTTGGAGTTTATTTCAGAACTGGAATGTGGCTGGGAGAGAGCACACCCAATCTGCCCCGGCCCTCACAGAAGTCCCCTACTTTCCTCTTTTCTTGGCATCTCCCTTCTAGGAGACCTAAGGAGGGGTCCAGACGTGCAAAGACAGAAACAAATGATGTTTGCAAGGACTGGGCACCCGAGGGAATTGCGGGGGGGACGACTGTGCATCTGTACTGTGGGTTTATTTTTCTTTTAATTCTTCTGAAGAGCAGTTTAAACACTTGAGTGCTTGGCCTTATTTCCTCTTATCATTTCTTCTTATCCAGATCTCAGTGTCTGCTAAGCCTGGTTCTCAGGATCTCCGCTGTGAAACACAAACAGATTCCTGAGCTCCCTGGCCCGATCTGGGCAGAGGCTCTTGCTTAAAAATTGAGACGCAAACATGGTCTTCCATTATTGAGTGCTCGTCAGGTACAGAGCACAAGTGAGCATTCTCTCTCTTAATCCTCCCCAAATCTGTGAGACAGATCACATTCGTGTCCTTCCCAAATTGAGGCTCATAGTAGAAAGACAGCCAGGCCTAAGGGCCCAAGCAAGGATTTGAACCTGGATAGGTTCAGATTCCAGTGCTGCGCCCCACCCCCACAAGGGTGCTACCCAGAGGGGTGGGCAAGGTCCCTTGAGCCTGTCCCTGAAGAAGCCAGCAAGTGTTTAATGTTTAGCTGTACTTTAAGGATATCCTGGAGGTTCTCAAGGAAAAGAGATTCTAAATTCCCTTGATTTTATACTCTTTGATTTTAGAACCAAACAAGTAATCCTTGAATTTTGCCGTGTCAGAAGGCCAGGAAATTGCTCCTTATGAGATGTGTCATGATTTCTCAATCACATTGTGAGGTGTTTCAGACACATCTCAGGCCTCATGTGCTGCATGTCCTAGGACTAACATTGCAGGACATCCTGGTTTGGGCCTCCACTTGTTTTTAGTTTTGAAGTAGGCATAGCCTCTGGTCATTCTTTTTTCCTTTTCCTTTTTCTTTTTTTTCTGTTTTGGTAGAAATGCGGTCTCATTCTTGCTCAGGCTGATCTCAAACTCCTGATCTTAAGCAATCTACCCACCTCGGCTTCCCAGAGTGCTAGGATTACAGGTGTGAGCGGCTGCACCCAGCCTGAATGATAATATTTTAAACCTCAGTTTCTTGCATATCCTTTTTGTCAGCACAATTCTCCACACATTTCTTTTGTGTGTGGCTGTCTAGATTTTTTCTTATTTAGAAAACTAATATAAATGTTGTGGAAAATTGGAAATCAGAGGAAGGCCCAAAGAGTTTCTTCATTTCTGTTGACTCTGCAGTGTAAGAAAGTCTCTAATACTAAGTGGGCATTAGGTCTCCCTCCTCAACCCTCCACCCCACACCCTACATCTCTGCAGCCATTTTGTCCCAAAATACATTTTTTTTTTTTAATAGAGACAGAGTCTCACTTTATCGCCCTCAGTAGAGTGCCGTGGTGTCACACAGCTCACAGCAACCTCCAACTCCTGGGCTTAGGAGATTCTCTTGCCTCAGCCTCCCGAACAGCTGGGACTACAGGCGCCCGCCACAACGCCCAGCTCTGTTTCTGTTTTGCAATTCGGCCAAGGCCAGGTTTGAACCCGCCCCCTTCAGTATATTGGACCAGCGCCCTACTCCATGAGTCACAGGCGCCGCCCCCAAAATAAATTTTTAAAAAATGCCCCCAGGGCCAAGCACAGTGGCTCTCACAGCACTTTGGAAGACCCAAGCAGGAGGAATGCTTTGAGACCAGGAGTTCGAGACCATCTTGAGCAGAGAGTGAGATTCCCCCCCACCCCTCGTCTCTACAAAAAAATTTAAAAATTATCTGGGTGTGGTGGCACACATTTGTCATCTCAGTAATCTCAGTTCCTTAGAGGCCGAAATGGGAGGTTCCTTTGAGCCCCAAAGTTCCAGACTACAGTGAGCTACAGTTGGCCACTGTTACTTGGGCCACAGAAAAAAAAAAACGCTCCCCAAATTTGTATGGGTGTTTCCTAATAAGTTCACTCATCACTCATTCATCCTCATCAGCCAGGTACCGAGTCCTAACCTGGCACCATGGCCAGGGTCCCTGATGGGCTCTCCCATCAGTGATTCTAGGAAGTGATATACCACCGCTCGCTCCCACAAATGGAACGAAGTGTGGCTCTACACACTTCCAGGTCTTGGGGGCCTGAATCGCTGAGTAGAAGGTGGTCATTGTTGTTGGTGCTGGGATCCTTGCAAGGGCGCAAGTGATGGCTTGGCCTGGCTCGGCCCGGCCCCCACCCCTGCGCGCCCTGGTCCAGTCCCTGAGTTTTTTCCTTCGCGACAGGGTCAATGAGGTTGGATTATGCTGGCCCCGAAAGCCACTTCCTGCCGCCACCAGAGCCAGCCGTCGTTATGAAAGATTCCCCCACGGGGAAGGAAGTGGCTCTTGGGCTGTTTATTTTGGCAGCGGGCTCCCAGACGGCGCCGGGGGCAGTGGCCACACAGGCCCGCGTTTGCTGAGCTGGGTTGGGGGGTCGGCGGGCCTTGGAGAAGCTCCGCGCCCAGGGGGCGCACTGCAGCCACAACGCGAGCTGGCAGAGAGGGCAGGGCCCGCCTTCTGATGGGGGTAGGGGGAACCGTCCCGCGGAGACCCGAAATTCCTAGGACAGGTGGGTCTCCGGCGCCCCTGAGCATGGGTGCAGGGTGAAGGAGGAAGGGGTCAAGGTGTGACTGAGGTTAGTGGCGTTAGGCGGCTCCCCCTTCATCCTGCAAGATGCGGCCTGGGAAAGGACTGGTGGAAAATTCTGTGATGCTTTGGTCTGAGAAGACAAAAGCCAGCAGGGGATGAGCTCAAACACCATTACTTCGCAAGGGGGAGAGCATTTGCACTCCCAGAGGACCCAGAGGCAGCCCCCTCCCAACCTGCACCACCTGGGATTGGGGATCAGGACACCAGAAGAAGAACTCCCCCAAGGATGAAAATGCCTTTCTGAATTTACCAGGATTCTCAGCTACCCCTCCCCCTGCCCCCTGCACACCCCCCTCTGGCATGTAGTAGGTGGAGGTCCCACCTCTTAGCCCCATTCCCCGTCAGTGTTTGCTTTACCAGCTCTCTAGGATATAGAATATCACGTTCTGCAACGCAGAGATTTTAAGCAGGGAGAAAAGCATCTCTGGAAATACATGGTGGAAGAAGCCCACCGCAGCTAGAGCCAGAGACTACACAGCATCCCGTGGGAGGGCAGAGGAGCCCCTCCCCCCAGGGCTGCTGTCTGTGGATGGGCACAAGCGCTTTAAGCAGTGGAAGGCTGGGAGTTCGGCCTGGCTGGAGTAGGGGTCACTGGGGAGGAGGGAGAGTGAGAAAAACTGAGGGTAGAGAGCCTCCGGCCTTAGCTCAGGACTGTGGTGGGATTCTGCACAGTGGGCAGGGTACTGGGGCAGGATGTCACTGGGCCCAGCCCTGGAGGGAAAGGACGGGATGCTCCCCTCCCCTCCTCAGCCCAGGGTCTAACTCCCTGCACACGTCTTTGCACACGATCTCTAGCCAGGGGTGATGCAGGGTGGAGTGCTGGGTCCCCAGAGTTGGCCCCTTAGCAGGGCGGGGCTGGCAGCTTCTGCTGACTCAGGGACATTTCCAGGCCCGGCCTTGGGGCCAAGCAGCTCATTGAAAACAGCTGCTCCTCTTGGCTGGGGGCCCTTTGGGCAGCCTCTGGCTCTCCCTAGGATGACCCCTAGCCTCTGCGTGGCCTAGAGAGGGGACTGAGGGGAGAGAAGCTTAGCAGCTGAGGCCACCCTGAGCTCTCTGGGCCAAGCACGGTGGCTGTCACAGCTCTCTCTCTCTCTCTCTCCCCCCCCCAACCCTGCCATGCCCTATAGAACTGATCAGGTCCTCCTCCAGGGCTTGGCAGCTGGCCCTCAGTCCCTAGCTCTCCAGGAGCTAAGCCAGGTGGTCTCCAGGCCACACATTCCTGCCTCTAGCCTTTGCTCCTGTGGTTCCCCAACTTGGAACACCCGTCTTTCCTTGTCTCTGCTTGTGCCTTTCAGGGTTTTGCTAGACATACCTCTCATTCAACACATATTTGTTGAGAATCTGCTGCATGCCAGGCACCATGCTAGAATTAACTTTTCATCTGCTTCCTTCAGCCATGATGTCTTCAACTTGTAATGGAGAGCAGCCGTCTTATCTGAGGTCAGACCTCTGGCTGCCTCTGCCGCTGGGCTGAGTCTGGGTTAGCTGCTGGGACAGCTGAGTGTTTTGATCTGGAAAGACAAACTGTTGCGGAGACTTTGCACTCAGACCCGGGACTTGGCCAGAGCATGGCGTGTACCTTTAAGGTAGGCAGGAAGGGAAAGGAGGCCTCAGTGACTGTCAGCCCCGAGGGAAGAGATGGGGTTACCCAAAGTAGGGTGAGTTGCTTTAAAAACTCAGTTGCCTCTGAGCACAGGAATTAATTTGCTGGGTGTGAAGAAGCAAGAAGTGTGAACTACACATCAGAAAGATCACATCCAGAAAGTCCATTTCTCTCCAACATCTCTCACCCCAGGAGTGAGTATAATCAGGTCGGAGTGTCTTTGCACACTCACCTGTGTGGTGCTTGTGCTTTTCCATGAATTGCTCCCTGAGTTCTGCCTCTCTAGAGGCAAAAGCTGTTCTGACAGGTCAGAGGCGATCCTGGAGAAACAGACAAACCCAGTGCAAACAAGCTCAGGGTTTACACTGAGCCCATGTGGCTGAGGGATTCACAGAATGGAGGGAAGAGCTGCAGGAACCCAGGGACAGGGACCAAGACTGGACATCCAGCACCAAGAGATCTCCCTTCCTCTCCTGCAGTCACTTAGCTCTGCTCAGCTCCGCTTCTCATGTATCATCCCCTCATGGTAGGAAACATGGCCATCGGCAGCCCCCGTCTAGCAGTCACAACAGAAAGGGGAAACTGTATTCAGGGGAGTTATCTGATCAGCCCTTTAAGAGTTTGTGCCCAATTGCTTTGGCCAAGGGATGAATACTGTCATCAGCCAACAGGTAGCTAGAGGGGCACCCCCCTTCCCCTGCCGCGGGCTGTTGTGGGCAACACATGAAGTTGGGAGCCTCATTTTCCAATCCTGTCTCTGAGAAGCAACTATAAAAGCAAGGAATATTTTCTTCCTTTTCTGCCCCCACACCTTTTCCCTGCTCCTTGCTAAGGGCCACTTTCTGTTACTAGTGGTTGTTCTGCCTGGAGTGGAGATTCTGAGAATCAAATACCCAGTCCTCAAAGGAAGCTTGGGCAGCCCTCAATGAAGTCTAGGGGCCAGTTTATGGTTTCTGGAGGGTGGTTGGAAAGTGCAGTTTGTGTGGGCTGCTGTAACAAAAATACCATAATGAGGGGGACTTATAAACAACAGAAACATTTTCTCACAGTTCTGGGGGCTGGGAAGTCCGAGATCAAGGTGCTGGCAGATTCAATATCTGGTGAGCGTGCTCTTCCTCATAGATAGCCGTCTCTCTCCGATCCCCTCATGGGGGAAGGGGTGAGGGTCTCTCTAGGGCCTCTTTTAGAAGAGGACAATAGGACAATAATGTGATTCACGAGGGTTCTGCCCTCATGACCAAAGCACCTCTCAAAGATCCCACCTCCTCCTACCATCATCCTGGGGGGTTAAGATCTCAACATATGAATTCTGGGGATTGGCATAAATATTCAGTTCATGGCAGGAGAGAAGGGGCAGGTTAAGGGTAGAAGACCAAGAATGAGGGGGCATCAGCTGTGCCAGTCTCCTTGCTGGTGCTTCAAATCTCACCTTGCCCAGGGAGGACCCTCGTCCCAGTGCTATCAGAGGATAGAGGGTCAGAGTCCCTGCCCACCAAGCTTTCCCACTGTGGTGTTTTGAGTACTCAGTGACAGTGAGTACAGTACACAGTGCTGTGGGCACTGTGTTTCAGGGAAATTAATCTGGCAGCTAGGACAAGGAGCAGAAAGATAGGCTGGTTGGTTGGTTGTGATTGTTATTTAGGCATGTGATTCATTCATTCATTCATTTATGCATGCATTCATTTTGTTCATTTAGCATTAAGCATTATTTTGTGTCAGGCAGAATTACAGGTGCTGTGGATACATTGGGGAGAAGACAGAGAAAGTCCTTGGGAGCTTATAAGCAAGAGGAAAGACACGGAACATAAACTAAAGGCTCGGCACCTGTGGCTCAACGGGCTAAGGTGCCAGCCACGTACACCTGAGCTGGCGGATTCGAATCCAGCCCCGGCCCGCCAAACAACGACGGCTGCAACCAAAAAATGGCCGGGCATTGTGGCGGGTGCCTGTAGTCCCAGCTACTTGGGAGGCGGAGGCAGGAGACTCGCTTGATCCCAGGAATTGGAGGTTGCTGTGAGCTGTGATGCCACGGCACTCTACCCAGGGTGACAGCTTGAGGCTCTGTCTCAAAAAAAAAGAACATAAACTGAACATGTCAGCTAATGAGTTCTGGTTCTAGAAATGTCAGGGTAGCTGGTGTCACTCTGACTCTCTAAGAATGCTTATAGACCAAGGATAAAATGTAAAATATGGTGGTTTGAAGGCAATGGGTAGCGATTAAAACCACACAGATGCAGCAAGGAAAATATCCTTGAAAGAAAAAAGATTAGGTGAGTGGCATAGTAACCAGCCTTTACCTCTCCCCTCCGCCCTTTCCCCTCCCAGAAAACTGCCCAGTTTGGGGAACTCACACAGCAAGTGGCAATTTTCCTGGTTTGTAAAAACAGATCACAGTTTGGAACCACTACAAAGGCTAAAAATTGAGAAGGAGAATCTTAGAAAGGAGCCATAAAGATTTCTACTACAAATTCTCCTCAAATCCTTGGTGACTCCACAATTGTGCATTTGCAGGATGGGGTTCAGCAGAAACAGCACCTGGAAGACACAGGTTTTAGCTGCTACCTGGTGCTAAGGAAAGAGTTTAGGGTTCAAGTTCCACCAAGTTCGAGGGGTTTTATCATTATGTGAGGCTTTCTTTTGAAACCTCAGAAGAGAATCACTTTATGATTAAATCCAAGGTTAAGAGCCACACTCTAAAACTAAAAGGAAAACCAACACAGCCCCACCCTAGCAAAACCTAAAACCAAGCCAGCACAGGACCAAGGTGATCTACCAGTAACTCAAATGCCTGTCAGAATACAACTCAACATTTTTTATAGGAAGATAAAAAAAAAATCCATATTCCCTGTAACTTAACATACTCAACATCCAGCATGCAATAAAAAAGCCCAGCCTGCTTATGGCATTATTTACAATGTCTAGCATATAATAAAAGTTACCAGACATGTAGGCAGCAGGAAGAAGTAACTGATAAAAGAAAAATTAGTCAATAGCCACAGATTCACAGACAGCTCAGGTGTTGGAAAAAAAGAGAGAGAGAATTACAATCAAGCGATGTGATAGTGACGGGGGTCACTTTAGGTTTGGAGGCCTGGGAGGGCCAAAGGCCTCTCTAAAGACGTGACTTTTTTTGTGTTTTGGGTTTTTTTTGAAATGTGAAATGCCACATACAGGGGAAAAAATGCAAAGAGCCAGAACTTTTCAAGGAAGAATACGGAGGTCATTAGGGCTTGAGTAAGGAGAGAAATAGGATCTGAAATCAGATTGGGAGGCAGAACCAGATCATGTTGAATCGGCAGCTCATAGTAAGGAGTTTGAATTTTAGGCTCACCCCTGTAATCCTAGCACTCTGGGAAGGGCAGGAGTATGTCTTGAGTTCAGGAGTACAAGACCAGCCTGAGCAAGACAAGACCTCATCTTTACTAAAAGTAGAAAAATTAACTGGGTATTGTGGCGGGCACCTATAGTCCCAGCTAGTGGGGAGGCTGAAGCAGGAGGATCACTTGAGCCCAGGAGTTCTAGGTAGCTCTGAGCCAGACTAATGCCTTGGCACTCTGTCCTGGGACAACAGAGTCTGGTCTCAAAAAAAAAAAGAGGGTTTGAATTGTATTTGAAAATTGATGACTCACCTTTGAAGGAATTCTAGCAGGAGGGAAGCTTACCTGACTTCAGTTGTCTTTCTTATACCATGAATGAAGCTGTCATTTCCAATATTTAAGAGACAATTGGCATTTTCTTTTTTTTGCCTCTCTAGGCATATCTTTTACTCATTTTCTACTAGCATTCATATTTTCCTTATTATACATTGTGTGTTTGGTAGAAGCTCTTTTTTTTTTTTTTTTTGAGACAGAGCCTCAAGCTGTCACCCTGGATGGAGTGCTGTGGCATCACAGCTGACAGCAACCTCCAAATCCTGGGCTCAAGCGAGTCTCCTGCCTCTGCCTCCCCGTAGCTGGGACCACAGGCACCCGCCACAACGTCCAGCCATTTTTTGGTTGCAGCTATCGTTGTTTGGCGGCCCGGGCTGGATTCGAACCCGCCAGCTCAGGTGTACGTGGCTGGTGCCTTAGCCCATTGAGCCACAGGCACCGAGCCAGAAGCTCTTTTTAAATTAAAAAAAAAATTTACATATTTCAATTAATTAATTTTATTTATTTATTTTTATTGTTTAGGATTCATTGAGGGAACAAAGAATTAGGTTATACTGATTGCATTTTTTAGATAAAGTCCCTCTTATAGTTGTGTCCCACCCCCAAGAGGTGTGCCATACACTGTGATCCCCCATCCCCCTCCCTCCTCCCCTCTCTCCACTTGCTCAGTCCCCTACCCACCCCTTGTATTAGCTCATCTACTGCCTTCATATTAGAATTTAGTACATTTGGATTCTTGCTTCTCCTTTCTTATGATGCTTTACTAAGAAGAATGTGTTCCACCTCCATCCAGGTTAATACAAAAGATAGAACGTTTCCATCTTTTTCAGTGGCTGAATAGTACTCCATGATATACATATACCACAGCTCGGTTGGTGGACATTTAGGTTGTTTCCACATTTTGCTGACTGTAAATTGAACTGTGATAAGCAGTCTAATGCAAATCTTAATTACGCCTGCTAGGATCAGAACTCCACTCTTGGAACAGGCTGAGGAACTCTGGCACCCCATGGGAAGTCGAGTCAGGGGGCATTGTGAGACTTACCCCTGAAGGATTCTTGTGAGCTTTAAGATCCCATCACAGCAGGGTCTGAATGCTGAGGGAAACAATCAGGCAATCACCAAAGGCAACTAAGTTAGGAATAAGGACCATAGAGGTTGCTAGCTGTGCTCTCTGTCTCCTAAAAAAAAAAAACCACAGTGCCACCTGGTACTCTGGTAATATATTGCAATATATTCTCATTAAGAGCAAGGACTTCTGTTTTAATCTTTTTTAGAAATAAGGCCTTGCTTATTCTGTTCCCTAGGCTGAGATGCAGTGGCACAATCATAGCTCACTGTAACCTCAAATTCCTGGGCTCAAGTGATCCTCCCACCTCAGCCTTCCAAGTAGCTGGGACTACAGGTACATGCCAACATTCCCAGCTAATTAAAAAAAAATTCTTTTTTTTAGAGATGGGTTCTCCATATGTTGCCCAGGCTGGGCTCAAGGGCTCCACCTGCCTTGGGCTCCACCTGCCTCAGACTCCCAAAGTGCTGGGATTACAAGCTTGAGCCTCCATATCTGGCTCCTGTCATTTATTTTGACTTTTCTATGGCATTTATGTTGCCATGAAAAAATTATTCTTTAAAAAATCTTCTTTATCTGTTTTCTTTGTGATTTTCAACACCCAATAACATTAATTTTTTTTTTCTGGAACGGATTTAAATCTTTAAAAGATCATTTTGGCTGTCATGGAAGATGGACTGTAGAGGGATGATAAAGTTAGCATGGGAGAAGAGAAAAAATTGGGGATTTGGACTCAGGAAATGGCCAAATTTCAGCTTCCTACCTTATCAGTTGTATGACTCTGGTCATCTGATTGCTTCACCACTCATAGTTAATTTTTTAAACTGTAGCATAGAGCAATAATAATAACACTGAACATTTATAGTGCTCTTAGTATGTTCCAGATTCTCTTCCAAACACTTCACATGTATTTATTTCATTTAATCTTTGCTGTAGTGGTAGGGTGAGAAAAGAGAGTCATGGAGAGGTTAAGCTTCTTGCCCAAGTCACACATTTCCAGTGGCAGAGTTAGAATTTCAACACTATCAGTCTAATTCCTGCTTTCAAGGTATGCACTTGATCCCAAGGAGCTAATGGATGTAAACATTCTCTGGCGACTGGGATGTTCTCTGTGTGTGTGTGTTGTGTACTGACATGGCAGCTGGGGAACAAGTGGACGGTGGTGAAAGGTGGATGTTGGAGAGACTTGGGTTTGCTTCCTGGCTGTGTGACACTGTGAATAGCACTGTGAATAGGTCAGTGCTTATTTCTAAGCCTCAGTCTGTCTTTTTGTTTTGTTTTGTTTTTCTCTTTTTCTGTCTTTCTTTTCCCTCCTTCCTCTACTCCTCCCTTCCTTCCTTTCATTCTTCATTACTGAGACATAATTCACATACCACAAAATCGACTCATTTAAAATAAATAATTAGGCCGGTTAGCCGGGCATTGTGGCGGGCGCCTGTGTCCCAGCTACTCTGGAGGCTGAAACAAGAGAATTGCCTAAGCCCAGGAGTTGGAGGTTGCTGTGAGCTGTGATGCTATGGCACTCTACTGAGGGTGACAAAGTGAGACTCTGTCTATACCAAAAAATAAAATAATAATTAGGCCAGGTGCAGTGGCTCACGCCTGTAATCCTAGCACTCTGGGAAGCCAAGGTGGGTGGATCCCTTGAGCTCAGGAGTTCGAGACCAACTTGAGCAAGTGCGAGGCTCTGCATCTACTAAAAATAGAAAAAATAGTGGGCATTGTGGTGGGCACCTATAGTCCCAGTTACTTGAGAGTCTGAAGTAAGAGGATTGCTCAAGCCCAAGAATTTGAGGTTACTGTGAGCTATGGCACTCTACCAAGGCCACCTTTTGAGCCTCTGCCTCAAAAATTAATTAATTAATTAATTAAGTAATAATTGACTGGATTTCAGCGTATCCACAGAGTTGTGCCACAGTCATCAATGTACTTTTTTTTGAATTGCAAGTTAATATGAGGGTACAAACTACTAGGTTACAAAATTTGTGTTTGTTAGGTAGAGTCCCTCTTAGGGTTGTGTCCCACAACCAAAAGGTGTGCCATATACCCCTACATTGTGCCCATTAAGTGGCAACACAACAGTCCCCTCCCCTCTTCTCTTCTCCTGCCTCCCTTGTTCCCCCACTCCCCCAACTTGAATTGAATAGAATTTTTGTCTTATATGGGTGTATATTAGGTCATCTATTGGCTTCATATTAGAATTGAGTACATTGGATATTTGGTTTTCCATTATTGTGATACTTTACTAAGGAGAATGTGTTTCATCTCCATCCAGGTTAATATAGAAGATGCAAAGTTTCCATCTTTTGATGGCTGAATAGTATTCCATGTTGATGGGCATTTAGGTTATTTCCACATCTTGGCAGTTGTAAATTGAGCTGCAATAAACAGTCTAGTGCAAATGTCTTTATGACAGAATGATTTTTTTTCCTTCTGGGTAGGTGCCTAGTAGTGGGATCAAATGGGAAGTCTAATTTGAGGGGTCAAATGGGAAGTCTAATTTGAGTTCTTTTGAAGAGTCTCCATACTTCTTTCCTAAGGGGCTGTATTAGTTTAAAACAGTGTAAAAGTGTTCCCTTTTCTCCACATTAGTGCCAGCACCTGCAACTTTGGGACGTTTTTGATGTGGGCTATTCTCACTGGGATTAGGTGATATCTCAGAGTGGTTTTGATTTGCCTTTCTCTGATGATTAGTGACAAAGCATTTTTTCATGTTTGTTAGCCATTCATCTGCCTTCCTCAGAGGAGGTTCTGTTCATGATTCTTGCCCAGTGATAGATGGGATTGTTAGCTCTTTTTTTCTTGATTAATTTGAGTTCTCCATAGATCCTAGTTATCAAGCCTTCGTCAGATTCGTAACATGGAAATATCTTTTCCCATTCGGAAGGTTGTCTATTTGCTTTAATTGTTGTGTCCTTAGCTGTGCTCGGTCTACTTTTAGAACACTTTCATCACCCAAAAAAGCACCATTCTCTTTAGCAGTCGCTGCCCATTCCTGTCACCCCAACTCCAGCCCTGGGCAACTGCTCATTCTTCTTTTTTTATACTTTATATATTTTTTTATTTTATTCTTTTGAGACAGAGTCTCACTATGTTGCCCTCCGTAGAGTGCTGTGGCATCACAGCTCACAGCAACCTCAAACTCTTGGGCTTAAGCGAGTCTCTTGCCTCAGCCTCCCAAGTAGCTACAGGCGCCTGCCACAACTCCTGGCTTTTTTGGTTGTAGTTCTCATTGTTGTTTGGCAGGTTCTGGCTGGGCTCAAACCCATCATCTCCCGTGTATGTGGCTGGCGCCCTAGCCACTTGAGCTACAGGCACTGAGACTTCTCATTCTTCTGTTTCTACACATTTAAGCCTCTTTTCTTACTCTGTAAAGTTGGTGGGTTAGGGGTTGTGGGGGGCATTTGTCCAATGTCTACCACAGAGGGTGTCTGTTCAGCAAGATTGGTGAAATGAGGAAAGACTGAGGAAGCTAAAGAGTTAAATTGCTCCGTCCAAAAAAATAGAGACAGAGAGAGTGTGAGAGTGATTTGGGAAGATTCTAGAATGTGGAGAGGATGGAAGTAGCGGAGCTGAGGGGCGGGGGTAAAACTAGACAAAATGCCTCCAGGCCAGAGAAGAACTTTGGGCAGAAGACCATGCTGTGTGACAGAGGTAGAGATTGAGGTTGCAGTGTGTCTGTCACGTGGTGTAAAGGCCTCCACTGCGCCTCATAAAATCTTCAGAAAAATATACAGTACTCAGCCTGCCAGGTAGAATTGGATTTGTTTTGGGGATGGGACAGAGGACTGAGTCCTGCCTCCGGGTGGGCCTGGGGCTAGAACAGAGGCACTTCCGTGCCCCTCACTCCCACTCAGTGAGGACTCTGTGATTTAACACAGGAGAAAGGCTCACGATTCAGTGTGAGCACTTGGTCAGTGTCTAAGGCCCATCAGTCATCCAGCACCAGCCAGGAAAGCCCCTGTGATGGCTTCATGTCCTGCCTTCCCTTCCAGAACCCAACGTCTTTCTCATCTTCAGTCAAGGACTGCAGGGCTGTTTGGAGGCCCAGGGCGGGCAGGTCAGAGTCAATCCCGCCTGCAATGCCAGTGTCCCTGCCCAGCGCTGGAAGTGGGTCTCCCGAAACCGGCTCTTCAACCTGGGCAGCATGCAGTGCCTGGGCACAGGCTGGCCAGGCACCAACACCACGGCCTCTCTGGGCATGTACGAGTGTGACCGGGAGGCACTGAATCTTCGCTGGCACTGTCGCACACTGGGTGACCAGTTGTCCCTGCTCCTGGGGGGCCGTACCAGCAACATGTCCAAGCCTGGCACTCTTGAGCGGGGTGACCAGACCCGTGGTGGCCAGTGGCGCATCTATGGCAGTGAGGAGGATCTCTGTGCCCGGCCCTACTATGGTGAGTGGCTGCTTGCAAACAAGGGGATGGGGTCCCTTGTGTCCTGGGGACTGGAGCCACGAAGGACAGACTCCAGAGTGACAAGGCCTTTGGCCTCTGTGGCCCCTTGTAGTCACATCTTTAATTATAACAAGAAGCATTTTTCAATAATTAAGAAATTTTACTTCAAAGTATTTAATTTACTTTAAAATTTTCAAAACTAATACACACTTGTACAGACTTCAAATAATACAAAAGTCTATAACATAACATGAAATGAAAAAAGCCCGCTGACCAGGGGACACCCCGTGGCACCTCCTCACCCCCACCCGGTGTCTTAGTCTCAGTTTTGCAGATGGTGAATGGGGACTGGAGTCTCCCAGGGAGGGGCCTCTTATAGTGGGCAGCTCCAACCTGGGGGGGTCCTTCCTGGAAGCCACCCTAAATTCCAAGATGGAACTTTGGAAGGAGGCATGGAGCCTCTGGGTGGAGGAGCTGAGCAGGGATTCAGTCAGGCTCAGCCCTCTGAGGGTGACGGGTAGTCCCCTCACCCAGCTGGACAGGCTGTGGGGTGGTAGGGGGGAGCCCCTGCTCAGTGAGCCCTGTGAGAAGAACAGGGACGTATCCCGGGCTGACCCAACAGCAGAGGGCCCCTAAAGCGTCTCTCTGGTGTGGGTGCCTTCTCCCATGTTCTGATGATCCCTGCCCACCCCAGCACCCTGGGCGATATAGGGGATTTTCCCCTAGGATTGAGGGGGCTGGTGGCAGCCTCTGGGCTCCAGATGTCAAGGACCTGACTCCCATCCCTGCAGAGGTGTACACCATCCAGGGGAATTCCCATGGGAAGCCGTGCACCATCCCTTTCAAATATGACAACCAGTGGTTCCACGGCTGCACCAGCACGGGCCGTGAGGACGGCCACCTGTGGTGTGCCACCACTCAGGACTACGGCAAAGATGAGCGCTGGGGCTTCTGCCCCATCAAGAGTGAGAGCAGCGGGGGTGGGGGGGGACTTCTTCAGGAAGGCTGGGGTGTGGGTCCCCCTCCTGCCTGGGCAGCCAATGGTGTGTGTGTGTGTCTGTGTGTGTGTGTGTGTGTGTGTCTGTGTGTGTGTCTGTGTCCCTGTATTCCCGAGGGACCCCTATGAGCGTCTGAAAGAGTGGGCTGGGGAGGGACCATTGTCGGGCTGTCGCGGTGGCAGGTAATGACTGCGAGACCTTCTGGGACAAAGACCAGCTGACTGACAGCTGCTACCAGTTTAACTTCCAGTCCACGCTGTCATGGAGAGAGGCCTGGGCCAGCTGCGAGCAGCAGGGGGCGGATCTGCTGAGCATCACGGAGATCCACGAACAGACCTACATCAACGGTGGGCTGGCGGGGCGGGCTGCAGGGAGGGTCCCCAAAGCCCCAGACCCGCTCCGGCCAGTGGAGGGCCCTGGGGCGGGGCGGGGGCGGGGCGGGACTGGTGCTGTCGCTGAGGCTGGGCTGCGGAGACTGCCGGAGGGCTGCACCTGGGCCTGCCCCGCTCAGCGCCCCGCCCGCTTCAGGGCTCCTCACCGGGTACAGCTCCACCCTGTGGATCGGCCTTAATGACTTGGACACCAGTGGAGGATGGCAGTGGTCAGACAACTCGCCCCTCAAGTACCTCAACTGGGAGAGCGGTGAGGCTCCAGGCTGGGTGAGGGTGGTGGAGGGACCCCACTCGCCCCCCTTTTACTCCCTTCCTCGTGTCCTATTCTGGGCAGGCGAGGGGGTGTGGGAAGCACAGATTTTCACCCCCTCCTGGCCTGGGTCCCCCTCGCCCACGCAGTACAGCTCTGCCCCTGGCCAGTGGACTGGATTCCAGCCTCCACTCGCCCCTGCAGCCACCAGGTGGGCAGCGGGCAGCCTGGCCAGGGAGGCGGGGCTGGCTGCTGGGCAGATGGTTCAGGACCATGTGGGCCCAGGTTAGACTGTGGTGAGGACCCTGTGGCGGAGCCAACCAAGGGCTGGGCTTCTGCAGCTGGCTCAGGCTTCCCAGGGAGGTTCTGAGGAGGGCTCCAGGGGCCATGAGGTGAGCTTCTGTCCTGGGGTGCTGGCGCCCTGCCCTGCCCTGCCCACAGACCAGCCGGACAACCCCAGTGAGGAGAACTGTGGAGTGATTCGCACCGAGTCCTCTGGCGGTTGGCAGAACCGTGACTGCAGCATTGCGCTGCCCTACGTGTGCAAGAAGAAGCCCAATGCCACTGCCGAGCCGGCCCCTCCAGGTGAGCTAGGGGCCGGACCGCAGGGTGGGGGTGGGGCCCATGACGGTCACAGCCACCTGCCCATCCTTGTGCTACATCCAAGCACAAGGTGACCCTGACCCTTCTTTTCTTATTTGTTTAGCTAAAGTCTGAACAAATTGGAATGTGCCATTAATTTATCTGAGAAACATTTGTTGAGATCTGTGTTAAAATGCTGACAATACTCACTGTGTCCTCATAGAGACCACAGTCTGTTGGAGGTGACAGATATCTCAATACACTAGTGGAATATCCTGGGTCATGGACTATTACTGAGGGGCATATCCAGTTGAGTCTAAGTTTAAAAGGAAAAAAGAGGGGCTGGGCATGGTGGCTCACCCCTGTAATCCTAGCTCTCAGGGAGGCCGAGGCAGGTGGATCACCTGAGCTCACAGGTTCAAGACCAGCCTGAGTCAGAGTGAGACTCGTCCCTAAAAATAGCCAGGCGTTGTGGTGGGTGCCTGTGGTGGGAGGGTGAGGCAAGAGAATTGCTTGAGCCCAAGCATTTGAGGTTGCTGTGAGCTATGACGCTACAGCACTCTACCAAGGGGGACAAAGTAATAAGACTCTGTCTCACACACAAAAAAAGAAGAAGGCATAAAGAGCTGTGAGGGAAGGGCATTCCTGGCAGAGGGAACAGTGTGGGCAAAGGCATGGGGGCCTAGAAGTACACAGCAGCTTTAAAGGAAGGTGAGTACTGCAGTTTGGAGTATAGACTCTGAGTACTTAAAGTGTGGTTCAACCCCCAGCAGCACAGCATCCTCTAGGAGGTTCTGATAAGTGCACTGTCAGGCCCCACCCCAGGTTAACTGGATCAGAACCTGTGTTTATCCACAGGTGAGTTTCACATGAAGGTACAGTCTGGAAGCACTGGCTTAGAAGGTGTGGTGAAGACAGAGTTGTTCAGAAAGGCAGGTTGCAGCCAGTCCCTGAAAGGTCTTGGCTGCTGCGCAAAGTTTGGGTGGGGCAGCTGGGCTGTGGGGAGCCTTTGCAGGTGTTTAAGCCAGGGAGTGTCTTGCTCACATTTGTGATTCATAGAGATAGCTCTAGGGGCCTCATGAAGGAGTTGGGGCGATGGGCAGGGCCTGTGCTGTGGGGACTCTGCCTCTTACAGCTGTGTGGCCCTGGGCAAGCAGCTTAGTCTCTGAGGTGCAGTTTTCTCCTGCAGGGTGGTTGTAAGGCTGGAGACCTTAACAGGGGTGCGCCCTTGTAGGTGGGTGTTTATCAGCTGAGGTTGGAGGGGCTACTGCAGTAGTTCAGGAAGCCATGGGATGGTGACACAGGGCAACATGGCCAAGCCGGGAAGAAATCTACAAACCCAAAACAGGAAAGAGCGTATAGGGTAAACTTCTGCTCCTGACCATTAAAGTCTTGCCAGAGATTGATTGATTCAGAACTGTTTGCCACTGCTTTCTCTCCCCACTCCCTTAGGGATCAGAGGCTTGAAACACCAGCAGCACCACCTAGGGCACCCCCACTCGCCCACGCAGTACAGCTCTGAAGCACAACCTAGGGCACCCCCACTCACCCACTGGAGGGTGCACAGGTTGGGGGCACCAACCCAGCCTTCCCAGAAGCAGCTTTCTGAAGGAAGGGCGACCACAGGAGGACAGAGTGTGGGCATGCCTAGCCCACTTGTGGTTCCCCCAAGTCCCCCATTCCCTGGATCTTCTCCATGTAACCCCTGTGGGGATTCCTGCTTCCCCATCCACCCCCACCCCAGTCCTGCGCCAACCTGCAGAGATGTCTATGACTCAATTTCCTCTCCTCACCCCAGCCTGCATCTTTCTGCATGAAGCATATTCTAGGCAGTTAGTTCAGGCGGTTGTACTTTCTGGGTTTCATCACTCACAGTGTATCATTTTGAAGGTAGATGCCATCGTGCCCCAAAGGCACCCGCATTTCCTGAGCTCCTTTCCTGGTCTAAACTGTCATTAAAATCCACTTCTGTCTCCGGTGTTAGCCTTGAGCTTAGTTCATTGGCCAGAATGACATGATTGACAAGTCCTGGAGCCAAGGAGCGCTCCCTCTCAGACTCAGCCCGGCCCATTTTGCTAGGCATCCAGGCCAAGGTATGGCTGGACCCTGGAGTGGCCTGCTGAGATGAAGCAGATCCTAGAATCCCAGGCTGGGCCCTTGCTTTGAGTGGGCACATGCTTTCCTGCCCGACCAGACAGAATCCTGCCCGAGCCTGACATTGTGGGTGGTTTGGTGAAGTCCTATTTTCTCTTGCCAAGACCAAAGTGAAGGCTTGTTTGCTTCAGCTGCCCTCGACCCCAATCCCCAGAGGGTGAATCTGAAATGCTGGGAAGTGGGGACAAGGGAGGGCCTGTGACTGGGCTGTTTCTCAGTTCAGGGGTTTGAAGAGAGGATATGGGGATGGGAAGGAGCAAGAGGAGGAAATGAGCCAATCTATAGTGACTTTGCGCACCCCTGATGTTCCTGGTCGCCCACCCATCACAGCCCCAGGATGCCTGGTGGTCCTGAGTGGGCCACTTTAGTGGCTCAAGACGCCATTACCTTCTTCCAGAACTGCCCAGGCCAGCACACAGTGGACACTCCATAAATGTTATTTGAGAGAATAACAGTGGTTCTGTTTACTTGCCAAGATGGCCACAAGCTAAGTTTGGATCTCAGAGCAGGAAACCCCAGAGGAGGAAACTGAGGCTCATGGGGCTGGTCTATCCTCACTCCCCACTCATCTTTTTCTGAGAGCTGTAGCCAGAGGGGCTGTCCTGTCCAGGTGGGATCTGCCACCGCCCTCTGGGTCTCTGCCCTGGGCCCTCGGCAGCTCTGGAAGGTTTTGTCTTTTCAGCATCTCCGAGATCTGTCCTAGTGGCTGACCAGGGACAGGTTTGGGGAGGGATAACGTGGAGTCCCTGCCTGTGTGGACACCCAGTGGGTTGGGCCCCCAACTGGCATCTGGGTCTCTGAGCAGTGGCCTTGTGGGTCTCTCCAGACAGGTGGGCCAACGTGAAGGTGGAATGTGAGCCAAGCTGGCAGCCCTTCCAGGGCCACTGCTACCGCCTGCAGGCTGAGAAGCGCAGCTGGCAGGAGTCCAAGAAGGCGTGTCTGCGGGGCGGTGGCGACCTGCTCAGCATCCACAGCTTGGCTGAGCTGGAATTCATCACCAAGCAGATCAAGCAAGGTGAGGAGGGGCCCACCCTGTCCTGCCCACAAGCCTTCCTCCTCTGCGGGTGGCGGAGACTGACCTCTTGGTGTCTTCTCCGCCCTCCTCTCCTGCTGCATCGCCAGAGGTGGAGGAACTTTGGATCGGCCTCAACGACTTGAAACTGCAGATGAATTTCGAGTGGTCAGACGGGAGCCTTGTGAGCTTCACCCACTGGCACCCCTTTGAGCCCAACAACTTCCGGGATAGTCTGGAGGACTGTGTCACCATCTGGGGGCCGGTGAGACCCCCTCTCCCTGCTATAGGGTCACACAGAATACACCCCCACCCTTCTGGTGCTACCCCAGCTGAAGGACAGCCTAACGTTAGCTCTTGCCTAGAATCACCCATGTCTCCCCCTATCCTCTCAGCAGTCCTCTCCTTCCACAAGGAGAGACTGCCGGGGTCTGAATCCTCCCTCCACTCCCAACTAGCTGAGTCACCTTGGGCAAGTTACTAGAGGGTCACTGAGAGGGTTAAAGGAGTTCATTCTAGTGAACTGGCGCATTCTTGGTCCCCTGCCAACTTCCTTTCCCTGCCAGCAGGTGGCATCAGAACCCACATTATGTGCAGATGCTCCCTAAGTGGGGCTGTTCTCTGCCAGCCTTCACTCCAAAACCCTACCCAGCCCAAGAACCTGTCTTAAACATGAGGTTATGACAATTTGCTGAGGTTTTGGCTTAGTCATGCTGTGGATAGGTGAAGTAATCGATACAGGGCTTCAAGCAGAGATAAGAGATCCTTTAAAAAAGGTTAAAACCAAGGAACAGACTCCCTGTCCCAGGGACAGACAGACGGTCTGCAGTCAGATACCACAGACAGTACCAAGGAGATGACAATGGCAGGGCCATTTGCTGCAGGGGATGCTATTTAAGAATTTTGAAGCATTTATTGATTGTCTACTGTATGCCAAGGCATTTTTCTGGGTGCGGGGTACACAAACAAACATGTTGCCCCCAGGATGGAGCTTAAAGGCAGACAACTGCTAGCCAGGAGGGCTGAGATGATTAGAGGGATCTGAGGTCTGAATTCCTCTTCAGCTTCATCAGCTGAGATTTGGGTCTGGGCACACCGATGTCTGCTCACCCTGGCTCTGTGGGCGCTTGGAATCCTAGCTGTCTCTCCTGCCATAGGTTACTCTCTTAGCCATTTTGTTTTTGATGTTTGTAAAATGAGCTATAAATAATTTAAAAGAACACCTTTTCCCATTTAGATGGTGCTTGTTATAGTTTTAAGGCATTGGCATATCAACTATCTGTGCTCTCATCCACCCTGTGGGTCTTATGGAACTAATCCTGCGCTCCCCACTGTGCAACCTGGGACTGAGGCGTCAAGTCTATTGCTCGGAATCACACAGCAAGTCAGAGGCAGGGCCAAGTCTGGAAACCAGGTTCCAGAAGGACTTGGGAGATTTGGGGGGATTGGTGATAAGCCTCTTCCCTACCCTTCCCTTCCTGTCCCTAGGAAGGTCGCTGGAATGACAGTCCCTGTAACCAGTCCTTGCCATCCATCTGCAAGAAGGCAGGCCAGCTGAGCCAGGGGGCTGCTGAGGAGGATCATGGCTGCCGCAAGGTGAGGGTGTGTCTGGAGCTATCCTGAGCGGATGGAATCCTGCAGCCTCGTGTGGACTTGGCCCCCTGCACCTCCTCACAGCTGTCCATACTGCTTGGTTCCTAAAGAAGTGATATCGGTGGAGCAGGCTCGGTGGGGCTGTTGGGAGTAAGTCCTGAGCCCACTCTGTGGCGAGCCACCTCCCAGGGCAGCAAAGAACAAGGGGATCTGGCCCAGTCATGGCTGTGGAGGCTGCTGGGTGAGGTCTGGCCTCTACAGGCCCAGCCCTACTTCCTGCTCCGCGCTGCCCTGTCTGCCACAGAGGAGTGAGGCCACTCAGGTGTGCCTTCTCCCTTCTGAGTTCCTAGCCCCAGTGGGCTTCCAGAAGGTGTTCAGGGAAGGAGGGGGTTAAGGAGTGAAAGGTAAGCGAGCGGGGGTGGGTGGGGGGAGTATAGGCTGAGGGCTGGGGCGGTGAGGATGATGGACCCACTTCCCTCCTCCAGCCCCCCAGCTGAGTAGGGTGTGAGAGGTATGGAAGGGTGTAGGACAGGTGCTCAGAAAGGACACTTTGTGGCCTTCTGGCACCACTCCTAGTCCCTTGCTGTCACGATGGCTCCTCGCTCTGTTTACCATTGGATTAAGCTCCTTAGCACACCCCACTCCATCTGTACCCCAAGCCCACCCCCAACGAGGAGTGCATGATCCAGTGGGGGAGGAGGGAGAGCAGGCCTGAGCCCAGCCGCAAGTCCAGGGACCAGCGTGGTCAGGCCTGGCCCGGGGTGCTGTCCTGCTTGGGTGAGGTGGAGGAAGAGAGATGGAGAGGAAGCCCAACTGCCCTGGCACCAGAGCCAGCCTGGAATGTGTGTAGGGCACTGAGTGGCCATGGTTAACATCCTGAGATCACCAGGGACTTAGTGGTGATCTGGCTCTGCTGGGCAGATGCCTCTTGCCACGTCATTTCTCTCCTGCCTTGGCTCCTGCCAGCCACCCATAGTGACACTGTGCCTGCCATTGTCTCCTCTGAGGTCCTCCTCTTATCCCAGGCCAGGAATATCCCCTGAGATTTGAGCTTTTCCAGGCCCCCAAGGAGTACCCAGCCCCCTCTACATCCTGGCAACTGTCCCCAGCTTTTCAGCTCTGCTTTCCCAGCCAGCTGGCAATCTCCCCACTGTCTCTTGGCTTAAATGCTCAAGAGAGGCGTCTGATGGGCCATTCATCTTCCTGAACCAGGCCATGGGCTGGTCGCCAACTGCTTCTCGATGGGCCACGCTGGGCCATGCTTCCAATCCCAGGCCCACAGTTGTGGTTGATGGTGGGGACAGTAGTGGGAGAAAGGGACACGGTACAGAACACAGCACAGGAACTGCCATCTCTGGGGTCAAACTAGATTCCTCTGCCCTGCACACATCAGTGATGCACCAGCGGGCACTCCCACCCCAGGATTTGTGGGTGAGGGTAGAGGGTCGTCTGCCCCCCACACCCCTCTTCTGCCCTCTCTCTTGAGCTAGGGTTGGACGTGGCACAGCCCATCCTGCTACTGGCTTGGGGAGGACCAAGTGACCTACAGTGAGGCCCGGCGCCTGTGCACCGACCATGGCTCTCAGCTGGTCACTATCACTAACAGGTACAGGAGGAGGTGAATGACCTGACCAGCCCTTGCCCATGCCTGGGCCTAATGTAGCCCTTCCACAAGATGACAGCATCGTGCCATCATGCCCAGAAGGACCTAGAGTCCTTTGAGCCTTGGTGGCCTCCAGGACCTTTTAAACATCTTGTCACTAGAATGACTCTTCACTTGTTACATGACCCCAGTGTGGGGCAGGGCCTGGGTGGGGCCCAGGGCCAGCAAAGGTGTGGGCTGGATGCCTGAGAAAGACAGGACTTGTCTCCATCTGACTCTCTACTTTCTTCTCAGCAAGTGGTGTGGAGAGCTGGGTGGCTCCGTGAGGCAGCTGCAGGGCCCCAGGGGTCCTAGGCAAGGGCAAGGGCAGCACCCAAGCTCCCAGGGCCCAGGGAATGGGGGGTTGTTGACTTCCCTATCTTGACCAGCCTGTCTCCTGAAGGTTTGAGCAGGCCTTCGTCAGCAGCCTCATCTACAGCTGGGAGGGTGAGCACTTCTGGACGGCCCTGCAGGACCTCAATGGCACCGGGTCCTTCCGCTGGCTCAGTGGGGACGAGGTCATGTACACCCACTGGAACCGGGACCAGCCTGGTGAGCCCCTCTTCACTGCACTCAGCCAGTCCCTTCTCTGACTTACCCTGGTGAGGCTGGGAGGCCAAGGTGGACCTGCCTTGCCAGGACCCAGGCCCACGCGGTCCCAGTAAACGAGTCATTTGTACAGTGTGTACAGGGGTTAGGAACAAAAGCTCGGGAGCCAGACTGCCTGGTTCAGGTCCTGTCTCGGCTCAGAACTCTGCATCCTCTGAGCCTCACTTTCCTTATCTGTCAATTAGGAATAATGGTGTTTTGCTCACAAGGTTGAGGAAAGTGCTAGTATATGTAAAGGGTTAATATATGTGAAGTATTCAGAATAGTGAGCAAAACAAGTGCTTGCTACTGCTGTGATTACAATTTCACATTCATTATCTTTTAACTCTTTCAGTAACCTAATGTGGTAGATAATGGGTCAGGTTCAGAGAGATTAAGCAAGTTTTCTGAAATCTCAGAGGAGGTGAACACAGAGCTAGGACTCTGTCCCCATCTCCTTCTTACACCTGAGACCCAAGAACAGGGAGCTTATCTCTGCAGAGATGACCAAGTTGGTTCCCAGGGCAAGGGCCATGGTGGTGCCCTGAAGGGATGTGCGGGAGGATCAGAGCCTTCTCAGTGTGTGGGTCTTCTCCCTCCTTCAGGGTACAGCCGTGGGGGCTGTGTAGCTCTGGCCACAGGTAGTGCCATGGGGCTGTGGGAGGTGAAGAACTGCACCTCGTTCCGGGCTCGCTACATCTGCCGGCAGAGCCTGGGCACGCCAGTGACACCGGAGCTGCCTGGGCCAGACCCCACACCCAGCCTCACTGGATCCTGTCCCCAGGGCTGGGCCTCAGACCCCAAACTGCGGCACTGCTACAAGGTAGGGCAGTCTGTTGGCATAGAGGAGGGCAGGGTGGATAAGAGCAAAGAGGCAGCTCATCTGGGGGGTCCCAGTGGGACTGCCCATCATCCACCACACAGCGGATAACAGACAGAGATTATTTCTGGTGAAACTCATCAGTGGAATGGGAGGTCTGGGGTACTCAGTAGACATTCGAGGAATTGAAGGAACCACAGATCATTGATTTTAGAGGTTCCCAGTGTTGGGCCCTGCCTGGCTGTCCTTCAGGATTGCTTGTAGAACTTGCTAAAAATCAAATCTTCTAGGCGGCCACAATGGAGATCTGGATTTTTAAGGCCTGGGTTAGGCCTGGTAATCTGTATTTTTGAACTCTGCCAGGTTTGGGAGCCACTGACATAGTTCAGGGTCTTTTATTACACATAAAAACTAAAGTTTAGGAAGGGGAAGGGACTTGCCCATAGTGAGCCATGGCTCTGCTGGGATTAGAGCCCCGATCTGTCCGCTAGTCAGGGAATGGGGCACGGGGGTGGCATGGGGGGGCACTCTCCAGGAGCTGACTGTGTCAGTTCCCCTCCCCTGGGGCTCATTCTGGAAGGAACAGGATTTCCCTTAGCTTGAGTCCGAGTCCTGTGAGGCCCCAGCCCCAACTCCTATGCCGTTGAGAGGAAGTCAGGTGCCCCCTGAGGGATGAGCCAGTGGGGACAGCTCAGACAGCTGGACTCTGCCCCTGCAGGTGTTCAGCTCTGACCGGCTGCAAGACAAGAAGAGCTGGATCCAGGCCCAGGGGGCCTGCCAGGAGTTGGGGGCCCAGCTGCTAAGCCTGGCCAGCTACGAGGAGGAGCACTTTGTGGCCGACATGCTCAATAAGATCTTTGGGTACCAAGCCAGGGCAGGGGTGGGAACTCCTGCATGTGTGTGGGAGCAGGTGTGGCTGGCAGATTCTTGGTTTTGCTGGGTGGGGGGTTGGGCAGAGCGAAGGTGACCCCTGTGAGGACTTGGAAAGACCTGTGCTAGATCCATTCTGTCCCCCCTCAATTTGGGTCCCCTGGAGTCTTGGGAGAACACACTGATGAGACCCACTCCCTCAGGACAGACTATGTTGCTCACCAACTTCATGGAGCCAGCAGTACCCCCCCAGACTCACAGACTGTTACATAAGTAAATCTCCACTCCATGTCCATTGCCAACTCTTCCATGAGCTGATCCTAGTTGAGCATTTCCCCCTACCCTTACACCAGGCCATAATAATCCACACTCTTCATTGAATAGTTTTCCCTGAGGGATAAGAAGAGAAAAGTTGCTACTGTGGTTGCCCATGCAGAGCCCTCCAGGAGGGTCCTGTGGGCTCCAAGAATCCTATGATGTATAGGCCCTATAATCCTTTAGCACTGGGGAAAAGCCAGATGGATCCAGGCTTCCTGAGAGCTTAATCCCACAGTGTCCCCTCCCAGCAAACATCAAGTTACCTTATTTGACTAGTAATTATAATAGCACATGTTCATCACTTCTCAGCACGTACTGGGTACTGTGCTAAACATGGAATCCTCACTTAGTCCTTGTAGCCCTACAAGTGTTGTTATCATTGACCCTGGTGGGTTGATGGAGAGGTTTGGTTCTTCGCCCAAAGTCACAAAACTGGCCCACAGGTGAACCAGGACTTAAATCCAGGTTTATTTAAGGTTTTTGCTACATCCCCATGAACTTCCTAAACTCCCTAAAGCAGAAGCATGTCAGAACCTCACTGGACAGGGCATCCTCCACCCAAAAGGAAGCCAAGTGAAGGAAGTCAAGGGTCCACTCTGGGCCCCTTGAACAGGACACTTAGTGTAGCTCTCCCAGGTTCTCCAAAAGTGACCCCAACTGTGTATTGGAGGGTTAGGGTGAAGCCCAGATGGAGAGGCCCCTGGCCCAGCTGCAAGGGGCAGGGGCTCCATGTCTGGACCCTTGCCCTTTCACTTCCCCTCTCTTCTGTCCCCTCTGCCGGGTTGTGCTGAAGTGAATCAGAACCTGAGATCCACGAGCAGCACTGGTTCTGGATTGGCTTGAACCGTCGGGATCCTGGAGGGGGTCAGAGTTGGCGCTGGAGCGACGGCCTAGGGGTGAGGAGGCCTGGAGGCGGAAGCCCCCCCAAGATGGCGGTGGGGCGGGGCTGTCTGGGTTGGGGGCGGGGTCTTGGTGGGTGGGGTTTACCTGAGGCAGGCCCTCTGGTCAGAGGGGGAAGGGAAAAGAAAGCAGGTCTGAGAGGGGATGCCCTGTCCAGATTGGGGGTTCGTAGCTCAGGCGAAGCCTCTTGACCACATGTTCTGGGCCTGGGGCTGGAATGTGCCTTGTGCCTCACGTTTCTCATCCCTCCTCCCGCCTCCAGTTCTCCTACCACAATTTTGACCGGAGCCGGCACGACGATGACGATATCCGGAGCTGTGCAGTGCTCGACCTGGCCTCCCTGCAGTGGGTGGCCCTGCAGTGCGAGACGCAGCTGGACTGGATCTGCAAGATTCCTAGAGGTTGGGTGGGGTGGCGCTGGGAGACTGGGGGAGAAAAGGCGGTGGGCCTGGGGATCCGGGGAGGGCCTCCTTTTCCCTGCAGCGTGCTTGTTCTCCTTCCTGCAGGTGCTGACGTGTGGGAGCCCGACGACAGCCCTCAAGGTGAGGCCCCCAGCCCACCCCGCGGCCTGGACAGGGGAGGGGGCGTCGCCCTCCTGGGGCAGGGCCCCGACAGCCCGAACGAAATGAAAGGGTGCAGGGTTCCAGCCGAGAGAAAGGGGGCTAAGTTGGTTCGGATCGGCCGGGCCCGGCAGCCCCGTTTGCCTGGGTGTGGAAGGAACCGCAAGCCCAAGGCCTGCACGGGTCCGCCTGTCATACACGAGGCTGTGCCGTGGGCGTGCCGGGCCTGGCGTGCAGCCGCCCGACAGCCGCTCCAACGCCCCGCGCTGCCCCTGCAGGCGGGCAGGAGTGGCTGCGCTTCCAGGAGGCCGAGTACAAGTTCTTCGAGCACCACTCCACGTGGGCGCAGGCGCAGCGCATCTGCACCTGGTTCCAGGCCGAGCTGACATCCGTGCACAGCCAGACCGAACTGGACTTCTTGGGGCACAACCTGCAGAAGGTGGGCCCTTTAGGGAGCAAAGGACTGCAGGCTGAGAGAGGGCAGGCCCAGGGTGGAGGCAGGGAGGCTGCCAACCCACACCTGCTCTCTGGCCTTCTGCAGTTCTCGCGGGGCCAAGAGCAGCACTGGTGGATTGGCCTGCATACCTCCGAGATGGACGGGCGCTTCAGGTAGGAACCCTGGGAGCCTCAGGTGTCGGGGGAGCTGGCCGTGCACGCACAGAACACAGACCTGCGTGTGAATCCACCTCTGCCCCCTGCTGGCTGGATGGCTTAAAGCAGTGACTTAACCTTTCTGAGCCTTGGCTTTCTCATCTGAAAATGGGAATACTGAGCCTGTAGGATTGTTGTGAGGATCAGAATAACATGTGAAGTCCTCAGCACGGCATCCAGCACATATTAGTCACTAAGTAGGGGCAGCTGCTAGTGTATCTGGGGTCGTTCAGGATGACATGAACAGAATATATGAAAGTCCAGAGGGGCCTCTTTGTAGTCAGCACCTACCTAGCACACATCAGGGTGCTGGAGGGAGGAAGGGCAAGGAGCACCCAGAATCTGAGAATCTGAGCATGTCTCTGCTTGTAGGCCTCCTGCACTGAGTTCTCAGGCTGCTTTTCTAGTTAGAGAAATGTGCGCCTGGAAGAGCTGGGACCTTATCTGGAGGCTCCAGGTCTTTGGGTTCCCGGCTGCACTGAACTCAGTAACCCTAACTCCTCAACCTGTGACCACTGAGCCCCTGAACTTGGCCCTTCCCTGTCCCTTTTCCTACAGCCTTCACTGCTGCCTATGAGTCAGGCCCAGCCCTGGGTCAGTGCTGGAATCCCCCCTGCTGTGTCCCTTTGCAGGTGGACAGATGGTTCTGTTATAAATTTCATCTCCTGGGCACCAGGCAAACCTCGGCCTATTGGCAAGGAGAGGAAGTGCGTGTACATGACGGCCACCCGAGGTGAGGGCAAGGCAGAGGGTGCAGTCAGACATGGAGAGGGTCGATACTGGGAACAGTAAGGTGAGCCTGGGCAGGGTCATCAGTCCCTTCTTATTCTTTTTGTTCCCAAAACCCAAGACAGTCTAGACAGGCCCAGGAGTGGTGGGCCTGCGTCCATGGCTCAGAAGCCACAGAGCTGGACACAGGCCCTGAGCCTTTCAGGGCACAGGCCAAGCCATAGGGCAGGGCAACCACCCCTCTGCTTTCCACAGAGGACTGGGCGGATCAGAAGTGCCTGACAGCCTTGCCCTACATCTGCAAGCGGAACAACAGCACCGGAGAGACCCAGCCCTCAGACCTGCCACCTAGAGCCCTGGGGGGCTGCCCCTCTGGCTGGAACCAGTTCCTCAACAAGGTAGGAGGTGGGGAGGGGGCATCCAAGGGAGTCAGGAGAGAGGATAGGAACATGGGAAGGCTGAGCCTCAGGAGTCTTGGCCATTTGGCAACAGCAAAGTAATGGCCACTTGCCTATATCCACCACTCTCTCTTTTACTTGGCCTCACTGCTAGGGCCAGACTCCTAGGAACGTGACTTAATGTAGTAGCACCTTCTAATCAACAAAAGAGAGGCTGTCCAAATACATTGGTGAGTTTTCTAGATCAGTGGTTGCCAAACATTTGGATAATGAATTCCTATTAGTAAAACAAAATATTGAGTACACATACCCGTTATGTGTGCATATATTTTATTTATCTATGTATATGTAAATAAAATGTATATATTTACTTTCATACTAATATGACTGATATTATATATGGTAAAATAAACATAGGGGAATTGCTTAAGCCCAGGAATTTGAGACTAGCCTGGGCATAAACTTAGCCAGACATGGTGACATGCACCTGTAGTCCCAGCTACTTGGCAGGCTGAGGTAGGAGGATCACTTGAGCTCAGGAGTTTGAGGTTGCTGTGAACTAGGCTGACTCCATGGTACTCTATCCTGGGCAATGGAGTGAGTCTCTATTTCAACAAAATAACTAACAAAATAAAAAAAATATATATATATATGTATAGATATACATATATATACATATATATATGTAAAGAAGATGCCTTACAAAGAGAAAGAGATTGAAGTAAAAAACGTTCATCCATCATTAGCTGGGTTTTCTAAATCATTCTCCTCATTTTTCAGTTCTGATGCCAATTTAACAAAGGTTATTATTTGAAAATTGGCTAGTAAATTTCTGTCTTTTCATCTGCCTCATAAACAAATCAGAAGACCTGATCAAGACGGTTCAAAAACAGCTTTGGCACTCACTTAGGCAGCATATATACTAAAATTGGAATGGTACGCAGATTAGCATGGGCTCTGTGCGAGGATAACACATAAATTCATGAAGTAATCCATATTTTTAGCAGAGTAGGGTGACTATAGTTAGCGACAATGTACTGTATATTTCAAAGTAGCTAGAAGAGAGGACTTGAATTGTTCCCAACATGTAGAAATGATACTCAAGATGATGGATACCCAGATACCCTGACTCATACATTCTATGCATGTAACAAATACATGTACTCCATGAATATGTAAAATATTATGTATCAATAAAACAGAAATAAATAAAGTAGAATTTCAAACTTTTAGATTTTTTATGGGAAAAAAGAATCTTTGGAATATTTTTTTAAAAACAGCATTTAGAAACTTCTCTCCCCAAGTGTTACGGGTAGGATTGGAAAGTTCAGGGCAATAAAATGAATCAGAGTGAATGTGTTTCTAAGCATGTTTTCAAAATGTTTCTTCCATAGTGTGCCTCTCCCAGAGTTACTTTTGCATCCATGGGCTGACTTACTAGACCAGATTAGACCTTCATTGTTTTTACCTAGGGAAGAGAAGGTCATCATTTCCTTGTTGTGTGCTAGCATCATCTGTGTGCTGACATCAACTGTGTTAATTTCAAGCCATAGCTTCTTTGCAAGACATCTTAGCCCTATTGTGAAGATTAGATTAATTTACAATCAGTAATATCATCCATAAATCCTTGTCACACACAGGAATGCAGCTAGCAGTAGGTGTCATGGACCTCCTACCTGCATCAGAATATTGAAAGGAATATTATATCTCTTAAAGAAAATTAAGGCTTGTATATTATTAGAACTTTGGAAAACAAACTCCAGCCAGCAACAGTGTCTTGTGCTTGTAATCCCAGCTATTTGGCAGGGTGAGGTGGGAGGATCACTTGAGCCCACAAGTTTGAGGTTGCAGTGAGCTATGATCATGCCATGGTACTCCAGTCTGGGCAACAGAATGAGACTCCCATCTCTAAAACCAAACAAACAAACAAACTGAAAACAACTGTCTTCAGAGATTGCCACTATTGATATTTGTTTCTCTCCTTCCTGGCTTTTCCAGGTAATTGAGATCATACTAAGTAACATAATTTCATATCCAGCTTTTCTTTGTCAGTACCATATTTTGGGCATTCTCTCATGTCATCCAGTTTTTCCAAAAACTAATTATCATGCCTTCTTTCACCTAATTATTAAACAGGATATATTTTATATAGTACGTTACTGGTCCCTTTCTCAATGCGTCAGCATCATTGTCATGTGACCAGGTACCCTCCTGCCTTGTGGAAAGCTCTTGAAGTGTGTTGGGATCTTTGCTCCCTCACTGCCTGGCCCCATACACCTTGCTTCACCGGTTCTGTGCCCTCCTTTGTGTCCCTGTAGCATTTGGATTAGGTGAAGTGTTTACAGGTCTGCCTTTCCCATTAGCTTTAAGCTCCTGGAGGGCAGGGACATGGGCACTGGCCAGACCCCTTAATACGCTTGCAGGTAGCAGGGACACTCGGGTGCTTGCTGGACTGAACTAGACACCATCTTCCTTTAGCTCTTGTGGTACTTCTGGCTGATACTGGTGTGATCTTGCTGCTTCTAATTTTACGATTGATTCTACAGCCTATTTAAATGGGTCCTCATAATGGCTCTGAACTACATATGTGAAATAAAATCATGAACTTTGTAACAACCTCCAAAAATCTCTCGTGTTATTTCTGGATTTACAATTTTCTTCCCCAAATCTGCCATCTGCATTGGTAAAGCTGGTGCTGGAACTAGTCATTACTAGTAAGAGCTCTCGCTGGTTAAGTGCCTGCTCTGTGTCAGGAACTGTTACTTTTAATCCTTAGCATGACCCCAAAAGACAGGCTTTTTATTTCCACTTTACGGAAAAGTAAGTTGAAGCCAGAAAGGTTAAGTCAGAACTGGGATCTGACCCCCCGATCCCCTTCCCTGACCCTCAGTCCCTGTCTTCATGACACCAAAGCTTCCCGATACCTTTTATTCCTTCTTGCACTGCCTCTGAGCAGAAAATTAGCAGAAACTCTGAATTTTTTAAAAAAGATATTTCTCACACGGGTCTTTTAACTTCATAGAGGTAATGAAGTTAGAAAAAGAAAAATGTAAAATTACAGAGCTAGAAGCCTAACAAAGACTATTTAACAACAAGGAGAAAAGCATCCTAGATGATGTACAGCAAGCTAAGAGATTTCAGGTCTTCCCAGCGCCCGGCTGCTGTGCTCTTGTCACAGTAGTAGGGCCTTTGGTGGCCCAAAGAAATCCTCCTGTTGAGAAACTGTCCTGATGGCGCCGCGCCTATGGCTCAACGGGCTAAGGCATCAGCCACGTACACCTGAGCTGGCAGGTTCAAATCCAGCCCAGGCCCGCCAAACAACAATGACGGCTGCAACCAAAAAATGGCTGGGCGTTGTGGCAGGCGCCTGTAGTCCCAGCTACTTGGGAGACGGAGGCAGGAGACTCGCTTGAGCCCAGGAATTGAAGGTTGCTGTGAGCGGTGATGCCACAGCACTCTATCCAGGGTGACAGCTTGAGGCTCTGTCTCAAAAAAAAAAACTGTCCCGAGTGTGAGCAGGTGTGCACGAATCCACTGTGCCAGGTGGGGAGCATGTGGGCAGCTTGCCCACGGAGACCTGGTTCTCAGCTATTGTTCCACCAGCCCCCAAGGCTTGCCAGACCCACTGCTGAGGGGTGCACAGCAGGGCTTCTGGGTGTGCAGGTCAGGGAGGTAGAGCTGCACTTCACACCTCTCCCTCTGCCCCACAGTGTTTCCGAATCCAGGGCCAGGACCCCCAGGACCGGGTGAAGTGGTCAGAGGCTCAGTTCTCCTGTGAACAGCAAGAAGCCCAGCTTGTCACCATTGCAAACCCCTTAGAGCAAGGTAGGGCCCAGTGCCAGGGAGGCCCCAGTAATCCTCTGACGTAGTTTCCTCAAATGGCTAGAGCAGAGCCAGCAGGGCCACCCTGTCATTCATGACTCTCTTTTGGGCCCTGTAGCATTCATTACTGCCAGCCTGCCCAATGTGACCTTTGACCTTTGGATTGGCCTCCACGCTGCCCAGAGGGACTTCCAATGGGTGGAGCAAGAGCCTCTGCTATATACCAACTGGGCACCTGGGGAGCCCTCTGGCCCTAGCCCTGCTCCCAGCGGCAACAAGCCGGTGAGGATACCTGCCCCGCACCCCCTCTCCACCCTCTAGCCTTTGGAGCTGCCTTCGCCCTGGGATCTCTCCTCTGCCAGCCTTTTTGCTCACATTGCAGCCTTTTGGGGGCAGAGGCACAGGGGGGGCAGCTGCCGGGGCTCCCCTGAGCAGCTCACTCCCCCCAGACCAGCTGTGCGGTGGTCCTGCACAGCCCTGCGGCCCACTTCACTGGCCGCTGGGACGATCGGAGCTGCACAGAGGAGACACACGGCTTCATCTGCCAGAAGAGCACGGGTATGTGTCACCGTACCAGTGAGCCTGGGATCCTCAGCCAGGCCTGGCATGGGCCGGATGCTGGTATGCCAGGAGGGGTGAAATGTGGTCCCTGACCTCACCAGGCTCTTGGTCACCCCCAGAGTGTTTATCTGCTTAGGAAGCAGATGGGCAGAGAGGTGTCCATAAGACAGACAGTGAGTGCCCATGGGCCTCAGGAGGAAGGTTTGGGGGGACTGAGGGAAGGCCAGACAGTAAACTGTGCGAAGTGCTGGTGTCAGGGACTATGAGGTTCCATGGCGGAGGCACCTGCGGCTCCAGGCATGGGTTCCCTCCACCCTAGGTTCCATGGGTGGGCATAGGGCAAGGCTCTAGCTGCAACCTCTGTGTAATAGCAAACAGGCATCATTAATAATAACAGTGGTGAATTCTGAGTGATCTGTGCAACCAGTGGAGCCTGGTCTTTACCCATGTCCAGCGTTGCCCTGGCTTGTGCCTGGGAGTGGGGTGAAGGAGGCAGAGCCTAGCCTGAGCCCTGCCCCCTTCCCTGTAGACACCTCCCTGAGCCCGTCCCCAGCAGCGTCGCTCCCTGCCCCGGGCTCCGAGCTCTCCTACCTCAACAGTACCTTCCGGCTGCTGCAGAAGCCACTGCGCTGGCACGACGCCCTCCTGCTGTGCGAGAGCCGCAACGCCACCCTAGCCCGGGTGCCCGGGCCCTACACCCAGGCCTTCCTGACGCAGGCTGCCCGGGGGCTGCGCATACCACTCTGGATCGGGCTGGCCAGTGAGGAGGTGGGGGCCCATCCCATCCCTGCCTTCCCTGCCCCTCCCTGACTATTCCCCTTCCTCCTACCCATGGCTCCACTTGCCCAGGGCACCCGGCAGTACTCCTGGGTCTCAGAGGAGCCGCTGAACTACGTGAGCTGGCAGGACGGGGAGCCCCGGCAGGCAGGGGGCTGTGCCTACGTGGATGTGGACGGGACCTGGCGCACCACCAGCTGTGACACCAAACTGCAAGGGGCCGTGTGTGGGGTTCACGGTGGTGAGTGCCTACCCGCTGCAGCCCAGGGGTGGCAAGGTGTAAGTGGTCCCAGGGAGGACGCTGGTTCATTTCCTCAGTCTTGTTCCTCCACAGGCACCCCACCTTCCCGAAAAATCAGCTACCATGGCAGCTGTCCCCAGACCCTGACGGACTCTGCATGGATTCCCTTCCGGGAGCACTGCTACTCCTTCCACATGGAGCTGCTGATGGGCCACAAGGAGGCGCTGCAGCGCTGCCAGAGAGGTGGGTGACGGCCCGCAGCCTACAGGGGGCATGGCAGGTGGCCCCCGCCCGTCCTGGACACTTAGAGATTCATGAATGCAGTCCCCACGCTGCACCCTACCCACAACCAGCATTTACATAAGTCCCCCTGCGTACACATGCACGGGCGCACACATGTGCGTACACTCCAACCCGTGCTGTACTCAGGCTGCCAGAGAGAAGGGCTTGGGAGGCTGGGTGGTGGGAGAGGATGACTGACGGGCCTCCCTTGTGTCCAGTGGGCGGGGCTGTCCTGTCCATCTTGGATGAGATGGAGAATGTGTTTGTCTGGGAGCACCTGCAGAACTATGAGGGCCAGAGTCGGGGTGCCTGGCTGGGCATGAACTTCAACCCCAAAGGTGAGTACCCTGTGTGGGTGAGGAGCGTCAGGCCTCAGGCTGTGGAGGACACAGTCCTCTCTGTGCCTGAGCCCTGCCCTGCAGGGGAAGGAGAAGGTGGGGGCAGGATTGATGCTGGAACAGGCGGGCTCTCCTCCACCTGCCTTGCCCCCTCTGCCTAGCCCCTACACCCCTCAGTGCCCTCTCTCCTCTAGGAGGCACCCTGGTCTGGCATGACAACACAGTTGTGAACTACTCCAACTGGGGGCCCCCTGGCCTGGGCCCCAGCATGCTGAGCCACAACAGCTGCTACTGGATCCAGAGCAGCAGCGGCCTGTGGCGCCCTGGCGCCTGCACCAACATCACTATGGGCGTTGTCTGCAAACTCCCTCGTGGTGAGCCTCTGTCCATCCCACACAGCCAGTCCTGGGGTGGGGACAGGGGTCAAGGTGGATGGAAAGACACCAATAGACCAGACCAAGCAGCTGGGATAAGTCAGGAATGCCGGAGGTTAGCAGACCTCTGCAGTGGTTAAGTATTCAAGTTCTGGCCACATCACTCATCAACTCTTGACCTGGACTAGTTATTTACACTGCATGGCCTCAGTTTTCTCATATGTAAAATGGGAATAATAATAGTAGCTGCATCATGGAGTTACAGTGAAGAGAAAATGAATTAGTGAAGCATCTGACCGACACTGGGGCAGTGTGTTCTATGTGCTTGCTAAATTGTTATGATTGTGTTGTTATGTTATTAACCGGCCCCTTCCCTGGTGCCCACAGGCGAGCACAGCAGCTCTTCCCCATCAGGTGAGTGGAAGGCAGTGCTGAGAGGAGCCCTTGCCCCTGCCCTTTCTTTCCCCACAGAGGGCAGGTAAGCAGGGGGCTGGCAGATGGACAGGGCAGGGGCTAACGCCTACTGCCTGCCTCGCTGCAGCCGCGCTCCCAGAGAACCCTGCGGCCCTGATAGTGGTGCTGATGGCAGTGCTGCTGCTTCTGGCCCTGCTCACCGCGGCTCTCATCCTCTACCGGCGGCGCCAGAGCATGGAGCAGGGGGCCTTCGAGGGTGCCCGCTATAGCCGCAGCAGCTCTGGCCCGGGCGAGGCCACAGAGAAGAACATCCTGGTGTCTGACATGGAAATGAATGAGCAGCAAGACTAGAGTAAAGGGCATGGGCAGGGCCAGGGCAGGAGGAGCTGGGGAGCTGGGGCCCTGGTTGGCCAGGCCCCCACCAGCTGCCCGTCCAGTGGCCTATAGAGGGGTGCCTTGGGAGTCGCTGGTGGGAGCCACGGCTGGACAGGCCTGGGCTGGTGGGGTCCCACCCTCCCGTGAGGGGTGGGCTGAGACCCGGCTGAGTGCAGTGTGGAGTTTCCTTTTCTGGGGGCCTGAGGTCTTGTCACCTGGGCCTTTGCCCCCATGGTAACCACAAGCAAGATGGGAGGGGATGAGGGAGCCTCTTTGTGCCTCTTTCTCCCCAGGCCCCCCAGCCCAGGCCTGTTGACCCATGCCCCAGCACCCCTTCTTGTTTGCAGAGCCTGAGGAACCTTCCTGGCCCCTTGGGCAGCTCTCTGTCTCTTCTCTCTTCTCACCTGGCAGCCTCAGCTCTGCACCCCTCACCTGGCCCTTTGCCCGCTTCTAACCCAGCACTTCCTGCTGAGCCAGGGCCCTGGGCTATGGGAAACTTTTGTTCTTGGTGAGGGTCAGCTGGTGGGGACTGAGTATCTGTCATTCCTGTGCCTGCTGGGCTGGCCACGGGGCCTGAGAACCAGGCACCAGTGTGGGCTGGAGACAGGGCTGGGGAGAGACACCCCAACCTCCCAAGGTGGGGCTGGGCTGGGGTGTCATCTCCTGCCGGTCAGGGGAGGGCTCTGTCCCTGAAAGAGTCCCCTGTGGGGACCAAAATAAGTTCCCTAATGTCTCCAGCTCCTGGCTCTGGTTTGGAGAGAGGGGAGAGGTTGCCAGAGACCTAGGTAGGAGCAGGAGACAGAGGTGGCTCCAGGTGCTGGCCCTCAAGTGAGGCCTAAAGAGCAGCACCTGAGCCCCCGGAGTGGTCCGGTGCTCCGTGCGAGGGAGCTGACACCGACCCAGCGCCCTTCCTAGAGGTCACAGGCCTAGCCAGGACACAGTATTCGGCCAGTCCTGGTGCCACAGCGTGGGACAATGTGAACGTGGACTCCAAAACATGGTCCCTTTTTTATAGTTCTTGATTTTCTTTTTTAATATGCCCTTCTTATTTTAAAAAAAAAAAAAAAGGAAAAAAAGAAAAGCAAACAAATAAAACACCTTTAAGAGGCTTGAGAGATAAGCTTGTCTCTTGTGGGCCTGGTTCCTCACATTCCTCCAGAGGTAAAGGTTGTTGATAGAGCTTCCCTCACGTGCTCCTCCACAGCCCGCATTTTCATCTATATCTCTGGGCCCCTTTGGGACTCTTCCCTGCCATCTCTCCTCTGGGCACTCAACCTCCTGGGCCTGCCTGTCTCTTTGAGTACGGGTGAGAGCTCAGAAGCCAGGCACCTGCTGCCCAACAGCCATGTGACCTCAGGCAACTCAGAGGGTGGGGAGATCAGGACCCATGTCCTAGGGCAGTCACAAGGATATTTGAGGTTTAGGGAGGTTGTCTTTGAGGAGCACTTAGAACAGCGCCTTGGTCTGTAGAAGTGCTAGCTGGTACTATTATTTCTGGGCCAGCACTGGGGGGAGGCTTCACATCACTGTCCTCCCAAGCTGGCATCACACCTGCCTTCTGGTTGCTAAACAGTTCACCCCTGTCCTTGGGGAGCTTACCACCCTGAGGCAGGGGAGTGGACGGCAGCACCTCGAATCTGCTCATTCATTCAGCAGATAATTGAGCTGAAGATGCCATGAAGAGTGAGGCCAGTTGGGCAAGGCCAGGGAAGGTTTGCACTGTGTAGCTGGGGATGGTCTCACCAGAGGGAGTGAGCAATGCAAGTATCTGGGCCTGAGGGGGACTGACAGAGGATAGGCTTGGGGGAGGGAGATGAAAGGGGCAGATGGGGTGAGGGGGTCCACGGAGTCGGCTTGCCCGAGGCCTCAAGACCTTCAAAGGCAGTGGCAGAGTGTGGACATTATTTTATTACAGTGGGAAGTCAATGGGAACGGCTGATCTGACCAACCTTCTAACAAGATCATTCTGGCTGGGATATGGGAAATTGACAATGGGTGGGAAGTCCGGAGTGAAAGCAGGAAGAACTATGCGGAAGCTCCTGTAATAATTCAGGCCCGGTAAGACAGTAGGTCAGGACTGAAGTGTGTGTGTGTTGCCCTGTTCATGATTTTTAAAATAACTTTCTACTCTCCTGAATATAAGCAATGCAGCCGCATGGTTCAAAACCTACACTGTCAAAGGTAGTTACTGAGCAGTCCTGCTCCTACCCAGTCTCATCCGGCCTGTACCCCCAACCCTGTCCATTTCCTGTGTCTCTTTCCAGTGTTTCTTTATGAAAACACAAGTAATCATGAACTCAGGGTTTGTCTGGAGAGATGGCAGACCCATGTGCTGGGGGTTGGATTCGCTGCCACTGCCGGAGAGGCAGTGAGAGTTGGGAAACACTCCAGACTTTCTGCCTGGACTGCAGGGTCCAGAGGTGGGGAGCCCTGGGGAAGGAGGAAGGCCCAGAGCTGTGGCCAGGCCCAGAGGACTCCCCCCAGCTCCCTTCTCTGAGCAGCGACAGGGCCTGTGGAGGGGCTGGTCCGTGGGCAGTCCTTAATGATTAATCCACTTCACTCTGAAGTGATTCACTCTCCAAACCTGGGGCCACAACAGCTCCCTTTGTGAGTTAAGTGCCCTGCCATTGGCCATAGCCCCAGGATCACTTGACCAGGCTTCTGGGAGCCATTCTGGGGGACAGACCCCCCATCCTCCCACCCCAGCTGACCCTTGCTTTGGGAGAGAAGAGAGGCTGAGAGGTGAGGGCAGGGTCGCCAGCTTGTGAGGGGGAGGAGAAGGTGAGGGAAGGAGGGCCCAGTGCTACCTGGGGGGAGGGGTAGTGGCTGAGGAGGAGTGTCTGCTGTCCTGTCTCTCCGCTTTCCTCAGGTACCTGGGGGCTCCATTCCTGCGTCTCTGAAGGGGCAGAGGAAGGTGCCAGGCCAGTGCACCAGGACAGCAGTGGCTGGGCCTGAGCTGGGCAGTCTCCTTTCTGCTCACTTCATTTCAGTAAACACTAAGCACTTCCTCCACTTGCCAGGCTCTTTGCTGGGTGGCAGGTGCCCTGCGGCATATCCTGGTGGGCCCGGGCAAAGGACACTGCATGCTGGGCACTGGGCCCAACCTTCACCTGCAGGGCTAACCCACCCTGCTCTGGCCACCTAGATGCTCAGGGACGCTCACTGAGGCCATGAATGAGAGGGAGACTGGGGCGGTCCTCCAGACCTCTGCTTGTCATGCCAGAGATGGCCTCCTTCCAGGTGTCCTGGCAGAGCCGGCCTGGCCTAGCGGGCAGGACTGTGAGGCCGCAGGGTTGAGGAGCCACCAGCCACACCATATGGCACTCCTGGAGCGAGGCTGCCGTCCCGCCAAGTGGCCTGGAGCACCGGAGCTTGAGTGGAGAATTGCATCTTGAGGGAGGACCCTGAGGCAGGCCGGCAGCAAAGGGGGGAAAGGGGAAGGGACAGCAAGGAAATGAGGGGCTCTGAGGGGACGGCATGAGATGAGTGTCCAGATGTTCAGGCCCGGCTGGATTTTTTTCACTGTTATCTGAGAGGCGGGGGCTGCCAAGAGGCCCCAGGAAAAGATTTTAGTCTCGCTCCCACCGAACCAGCCCCATTTGCGAGGCAGATTCCGATCCTTCCGCAGTGAGAGCAGCTGGCCGGATGCCAGCACCGGGGAAGACGGGGAGGGGACAGCGAGCAGGCCTCTCCTGCTTGAGATGGCCTTGTCGCTGGCACCGAGGCTCAAGGCCACGTGCTGAGAGGTGCAAAACCTGGACTATCTTCTTACAGCTTCTCATGGCAGAACTTCGATTTTAGCCATTTCAAGGAAACCCTGATTAAATTTTCCCTTCCAATTGGCCTTTTCTCCTTTATTTCCAGGAACCTCTCAGTTCTGAGGTGGGTCCTTAGAACTTATGGAGTGTGCAGGTATTGTGGTGGGGGCATTACCTAGTCCGTGTCACTGTGTCACGGATTCAGGCTTCCGTGGGGATGTGCCGCCCTTCCGCGTGTCTCTGGGCCTTGGGCAGCTGGGATGGTGTCTTTCCCCATTCTGGGCTGCAGCGGGCAGCGGGTGTTGCCTCTGACCTACTGTATTGCGTATTTATGTGCAGGTTCTGTTTTAGTTGTTTACCACGTGTTCATCCTCCCCAAACACAATGAGGCGCTGTTGTCTCCACTTTACAGATGAGGAAACTGAGGCACAAAGAGGTGAAGAACTTGCCTTGCCCTCCTCCGCCCTCCCTGCGCTATAAACAGTGTTGCGGGGTGGGCAGCAAGGACTGGAGAGTGCCCCGGAGCTTGCAGTCAGGATTTGAGACTCAAGAACTTTGTCTCCACCTGGCAGCTGCCGAGAGTTCCACCAGGCTAAGAACGGCCTCTTTGCGTTCTTCTCAGTCCTCCTTCCCTGGGCAGTGCAGGGGGGTGCCTGGCTCACCTGGGCTGGGACAGGGATGTGGGATCAGTGACATATTAGACATTTATGCCATTGTGGCTATTTTAAAGCTCACACTCGCCTCCTGACAGGAGCTGACTCGCCCGCAGGCCCTGCAGCAATAGGGTGCTCTCTCCCATTCTCACCAGCCTGGGCTGGTGGCTTTTGGTAGCTCCCTGTTCCGCACATGTGGATCCTCAGCTTGCTGACCTGGCCCGGAGGCCCCCAGGGCTCCCCCGTCCAATGACCCCATTCTAGCCAGCTGCTCCCACCCACCTCACTTCTGTGCGTGCCCCACCCCCACCTCTCTGCTTGCCTGGGCCCCACCAGCCTTCACGGCCTTTTGCTGCACCCCTCTGCTCTGTGCCCGCGTAGTCCCCTGACTTTGGAGCTGGTTACGATGTTTCCCTCTGTCTCTAGCAGCACAGTACAGAGATCTGGAGCATGGCCTTGGCTGACAGACCCACTCACATCTGGCGTGACATGGGCGTGTCACTTTCCTCCCATGCAATATAGGGTTAATAATACCTGCCTCATGGGCTGATTGTAAGGTTGAGAGAGATGCAAATGCTTAATCCCAGGCCCTGGTTGTAGGAAGGACTCATAAACTCACCCATGGGCTCATATGCTTTGACTGTCCTGTTGTCCAAAGGAGACTATGAGTGCCAGTTCGTCCCTTGTCCTCACAACCCAGCATGTAACTGGCCGATGGTTGATGAATGTTTGAGGGTCATAATGCCAGCTCTTCAAAAAAGATACAGTGTCCTACCACTGTGGCTTAGCCTCTAATAGATTCTGGCAACAATGACCCATTTAGAGGGTGAAGCTATCTGTCCTTCACCACTGCTTTTTAGAACCTTAAGCCATGAAAAGCCCCACACCATAGGCAGATCCCTGGGCTGTGGGATGCTGACTTGGTGGCTCAGGTAGTCACCAGCTCTCCTGTGTCTTTCCAGTCCTGGACCTCATAGGAGGCATTCCTGGTTGGGTGGAAATCCCTAAAATCATAGTTTCTTTTCTTTCTCTCTTCCCTTCCCTCCCCTTTCCTCTTCCCTTCTTTCCTCTTTCCCTTTTGTTCCTCTTTCTTTCCCCTGAATAGTTTCTCTTTCTTTTCTTTCTTTCCCTCCCTTCCTTCCTTTTCTGTCTCAGAAAGAAAGAAAGGTCTTCCTCTATTGCTCAGGCTGGAGGGCAGTGGCACAGTCATAGCTCACTGTAATTCTGAACTTCTGGGCTCCCACAATTCTCTTGCCTCAGCTTCCCAAGTAGCTGGGAGGACAGGCACATGCCACCATGTCTGGCTAATCTTTAATTTTCTTTGTAGATTTAGGGTCTCACTATGTTGTTCAGGCCGGTCTCAAATTCCTGGCCTCAAGCAATCCTCCCACCTTGGCCTCTCAACGTGCTGGGATCGTAAGGGCGAGCCACCATGCCCAGCCTTTGAAATTATTTCCTGCAATAAGAGTACGGTTTTCTAAAATCTAATGATTTTCTGATACAAACCTGTGATTGTTTCAAAAGTGGATGCCTCAAACACTGTCACATTTTACTGTGGGTTTGAGCTGTCGGGATCTTTATACAGCCACCTCAAATTCCATTCAGCTCTCTATGAAGCTCACTTGGAGACAAGCATAGTCCTTGCTCACATGCTCTGTAGTATTAGCTCCTGGACAAATCTTCCATTGGCCCTAAATTCAATTCTCATGGAGCTTGAGGTCATGCATGGAGGAACTTAAGGTCTTAGGAATTTTTTTTGTTTTTGCAGTTTTTGGCCAGGGCTGGGTTTGAACCCACCACCTCTGGCATATGGGGCTGGTGCCCTACTCACTGAGCCACAGGTGCCACCCAAGGTCTTAGGAATTTTATCAGACCACAGAGATACTTTCTTTCAGCTTGAATGGCTCTTTAAGCATGGGTCTAGGCTGCCTGGTTGAACCTACTTATTTCTGACAGTTTTGTCACAGTAACTGGAACCTATCAGAAGAGTGGGAAAATTGTAGGGCAATTACAGCCTTTCTAAAACTCTATTATCACCGTAATTCTCAGGGCCACCCCTTTGAGCCCCCAGGAGAAGGGTGGAGCTGGGAACCAGGGCTCCTCCTGGTCTGAGGAGAGTTCTAAAGGAAGGAGAAGGGCCTCTTTTTCTTCATTGCCCTTTCCTCTCTCCCTCCTCCCTCTGGCCCTTCTTCTGTCTCTCCATGTTTTAGGAAATTTATAGGGGCATGTGTTACAGTTATGCCATCAAGTTCACCCATTGAAAACGTGCAGTTCAGTGAGCTCTGGCAAGTTTATCCAGCTGTGTAAATATTCCCACAAACCACCTCCATCACCCCAAACAATCCCTGGGGTCTGTTTGCTCCTTTCTCAGCTCCCAGCAACCACTAATCTGCTTTCTCTCCCTTCTTTTGCCTTTTCTTGAAATCCCATATAAATGGAATCATATAGTATGTAGTCTTTTGTGCCTTCTTGCACTTACCATTTTTGCATGTATCATAGCTTTTTTCCTCCATATGTTATTATTTTTGACCTATCTTTGTCTTTCTCTGTTTCTCTCTCCTCTCTCTCTCTCTTACACCCACGTATTTCTCACTAACCCTCTTTGACCTTTTTTACCCAGTCCTGTGTGGTCTTTGGGCCCTATGATGCATTTGGAGAGACGTGTAGAGGTCACACAGCAAATGGGTGCTCAGTGGGTACCTACCCCTCAGTGGGGGGCTGCTGCCAGGCTGATCCAGCCCACAGGGGCCCAGGCTGTTCCTCCCTGGTGGTGGTGAGGAGTGAGGAGGAGTGGAGGTGTGATGGGGCTCTGACATGTGCTTTCCTCTGAGTTGGGGACCCTCAGCCTCTGTCCAAAGAGAAGGAAATACGAATGAAGCTGGGTGAACAAAGTCAGTTTACTGAATGCACGGCTCCATTCCACTAGGGGGAGAGTGAGGCCTGACAGGTGCCGTCAGCAGTGGGACCCCAGGCCACTGGGCCCACCAGGGCTCCTGGGTCACCTTGGGCTTCTGGGCTGCTTGACCTGAGCTGTCTGGGACTGGACTGGTCACTGTTGTTGCCCGAAGATGCTCAAGCTAGATCCCCACAAGAAAGTGGCACAAGGTGAAAATGGTGACTGTGAACACATTGGTTTCAGTTTCAGTAAAGAGAAGGAGGGAGGTGGGCACACGGGGACATAGAAAGGATGGCTGCATGGAGGGGTCTCCGCTGAGCTCCACAGCCAGCTCTCTTGCTAGACGACCCGGCTTTGAGAAACGCTGCTTTCATTTCCATCTCCCAACTCAGAACCTAGAAAGCAAGAAGACCTCTCAGGCTGCAGAGCCACAGCGGAGTGCATCTGTCACGGGAGGAATGGCATCATGGCTCCTCCTCCTCCCACCCAAACACATGGCCACAGTGCCTGGAACAGAGAGGGGAACGAAATCCCCAAACTGCCCCAGGAAGGTGCCAGCCAGGCTGGGGCAGCTGGACTGCAAGCCCCCCAATGAAGGCATCGTGGGTCACCATGTGCCCACATAGCTTGCTGGTGCAGCAGCTGCTGCATTCGGAACAGCTGCAGGAGCCTTTGCGCCTCTCAGGGTGACAGCCCTGTCTCTAACCTGGCAGGGAGGGAGGAGCTGACCTAGGTTTTTAAGGAGCCTTTCAGAGATGAATGGCTGGAGGCAGAGGGACAGTGACAGATGGGGAGAGGAGGGAGGGAGAGCAAAGAGGCCACTGGGTTGGCAGTGGGGCTCCAGCCTTCCCCTTTACTCTTTGGGGGAGCTCTGCTTCTCTGCAGGGCTCTTTCCCCTCAGCCTGAGCGAGTGCTCCCTGACTATTTAGAAACAGTTTCTGGCTGCTGAGGAAGGGCAGGGAGCAGGGGGAACTGATGTCCCTCAGCCTCACCTGGACCCTCTCAGCTCTACCCTCAAGGAAACCCCAGCCCCACGCGCTGCCCGGGTGCCTCACCCATCCTGTGCTTTCTCCAGAAGCTGTAGCCTCAGCCCTCTGTGTGGGCCAATCTTTGGTCTATGCGCCCTGACGCTTGCCCCTGTTCCTGCTCATTTTGTCATCTGTATAGATATCTGCAGGTGGCACTGTTCCCCTCCCTTGGCTTTGGTGTGGTGACAGTCATTCGTGCCTGTGACAAGATGTCAGATCTGGGCACGCACACCCACGTACTCTCCCCAGCTGCCTCGATGCTGCTGTGGTGACTGTGTGGGGCTTTGCTTCCCAGGTGCAGGTAAGCAGGCTGGCACGGGCACCAAAGAACCATTAGTAGACTGGCACCTCTTTGTGCCACCTAATGTGTCCTGATATTTTGCATTTTTCCTCCATTTACCCTAACTGAGCTAGAGCAGCAGGTCACAACTGTGCCTCAGCTCAGGCAGCCCATATTAACATATTGCTGCCAACCAAGTGAGTCATGCCAGGCTGCCAGGGGACCAAAGAAGGTGGCCCTGGGGGAGGGCGGAATGCATGTGGCTCTGCCTCTGGCTGCCCCGGCTCTCGTCTTGACAACGCTATAGTGGGGAGCCAGGCAAGGGCTGTGACTGGTCAGCAGGCCAGGGTGGTTCCCCTGTGCTGGGCTCTCCTCCACCTGGGCTGTGCCTACCAGGGTCTGGGATGTACGCAGGGCTGGGAGCACGCAGACAGCACCCGGACCTCCAGGAGAAAACTAGCTGTCCCTGAGTCGGGGCCAGGACTGGCTGGTGGAGTGGAGTGGTGGGGGTGGACGCTACAGCTGGCCCCAGCTCCTTGAAGAAGGATGGCAAATGCAGGGCCATCGGAACAGGAGCAGTACGGGAGGGCAGCCGGTCCGGTCCCGTCCCTTCCTTCCACGGAGGCTTTTTCAGCACCACCCAGGGACACATTTCTGCCCTACAGAGACATCAGTCTTTCCGGCCTGGGTTCCCCTTCCCTATCCGCAGCCCCGGCTTCAGGGTCTGGAGGGAAAGACTCGGCCCTGCGAGCGCCTGCCGGGCGGCAGCGGCCCGCACTGGGCACGAGGGGGCGCCCTTGCCCGGCCGAAGCCAGCGGGGCGCGCCCGGCCTGAGGGTCTCCCAGGGCGGGGAAGAGGCGCAGGCGCCTGCCGGGCGGGAGAGGGGGCGGGGACGGGGACGGGCGCAGCCGGGTCCTGCCGGGTCCCGCAGGCCAGGGCCGGCCTCCCTGTCGCTCCCTTTCTGTCGCCATGACGCGAGGCAGGTGGCTGCTCGGAGCGACCGGGCCGAGGCGCTGGGGCGTTTTCCCCGGAGGTGGGGTGTGCGCCCGCCACACAAAGGTCTTTTAAAGACCTCGCCGCTCGGCCCGCCCCGGCGACAAGGCGACCAGGCCGGGGTGGGGACGACCGCTTGAGGGGCGCTGGGTCCTGGCGGGCTCGGCCGGACCCCTGCCGTGGCGACCCCTTTTGTGAGCGGGAGGGAGGGCCCTTTCTCTTCTCGGCTTCGCAGGACTGCGTGCCCGGAATGGCAGATGGCTTCTCTGGGGTCGTAATCTGGGCCCGACCCTGTGGAGCTTTGAGCTGTTTCAACGTCTCCTGCCCGTCACTGGCTGCACCCGGGGCCCTGGGCGGGAAGGACAGACCCCAAGGCCCCCACCTGGTGCCTGAAGCAGAATCTCCGGGAGGGGCGCAGGAATCTGTATTTTGGGGAAGTCGTTTAGGTGATTCCGATGGCAGAGCCAACGTGGGAACCACTGCACTAACGCTTTTGGGATTTGCGAACTGTAAAATTTCTCCTAAGAGCCTCTGGGGACCCAACTGTCACAGCTCCCTTTTCTCTCTACTGATAGAGAAGTTCTTCCTGAGTCTGACTTGGCTCCCGGCTGCTTTAGTTAAGCACATTTTCTCCAGTCGGGTTTTCTGTGGAATAAGGGACAGGAAGACTTTTCTTCTCAAGGTGTTGTAAGACAGCTGTGTGGCCTCCTTCCAGGGTCCTTTCTTAGGAAACCCGTTTTCTTTGTTCAACCTCTGAATCCAGTAGACCTACTTGATTGGGCTGAATGGTGAGAAAAATCTAGTGAAGCCACTAGCTTGTGAATGAATGTGATCCCTTCAGGCAACTGGCCAAACAGCCCCCTTTCACAGTTTGGGAAGGAAAACTCCAGAGGATCCTGGCACTAAAATCCCCAGAAACTCGCCTAGTGATCCCCAGTAAGGCAAAGGGAAAAGCCTTATCTCACATCTGACCATACCCTCTTCCCCTTTGTCAGCCTTTTCCTTGCTTTCAGGATGAATTAAAATCCTTATCTACTCTGCCTGCAGCATACTTGGACTCGCCTTCCTGATAGCTGCGGCTAGAGTTTCCCAAGCTTTGTGGGGGTTATTTTTGCCTCTGGATGGTGGTCATTACTTCCTACAACGGTATCAGGTTCAACAAAATAACAGAAGAAGAGTAACTCAACATACACCCTCAAAATGGCAGAACTGAGCCCCCAAACCTACTTTCATTTTCTTCCGATCTGGGTGGTGGGTAATTTCTTGACAACTATGAGAAAGAAGACAAGGAGAAATGAGAAATGAATTGTTTTTCCGACACAATTGTGAACAGATGTATAATTTCCTGGTCTCAGGAACGTTCTAGGAGTTCCTCACATCACTTTAAAGGGGAAAGGGGAGCAGGCAAGGGTGCCAGGGCAGCACCGGTGCCGGCATCTAAAGAGAGCTGAGCGATAACCCGGTCACCTCTGCTGTTTCAGGGCTTCTAAATTTGGCAGTGTGAACAGGCTTGCTTCCTTTCGGCCATTGATCTGAGTAGCAAATCCCATTCTGATGGCCCAAATCACATTTACAGGCTGTGGGGGTGAAGGCCGTGCTAATTGGCCACTTGCCTCACCGCTGGCTTTTAAACAATCGGTTGTATTCTCTGCCCGGCAGGAAGCAGCAGACCCATCAAGGCCCTGGGCTCTCTCTTTGTTCTGACTTTATGGCATTTTATGCCACAATAAGAAACACTGTGTACTCCGTGGGAGCCCATTGTGCCAGGCCTCAAGGATGTGGGCTCTGGTGCTCTTCCCCAGGAAGAAAAGGGGCTTTGTGACAGGCTAGGAGACAAAACAAGGGGTGCTGGACACTGTTACTGGGGCAACGGCCCAGCCAGTCCAGGGTGGAGGCAGTTTTGGTCTCTGGGCCCCCTTCCTTGACCAAGGAAGGGAGAGGGCAGGGGAAGGATGGAATTCCATCTAGAGTAGCAGGCCCTAGTTACCTGGTAAATGATACATCAGGACTGCGCTAGCCACTGCTTCCATTTTCTCTGGCCTGATGAGATGACCTCTGCCTGCCTCTAGATTCTGAGCCAGGTGATCGTATCTACCTAAGTGCTTCTCACACACCACCAGGAAACACTGTGGTGAGTAGGGAAGTTTTTCCTACTGTGGACCAAACCTGGGCTTCCCACATTTGGGGCAGATTTGGACCTTTAAGGGAAGAGCTTTTGGTTTTGTAGAAATGAAGGAGTCCCAGCCTCACCTGTGAAGGGACCAGTGGGATTTGAGAGCTACCTCTAGGCCCTGCCTATCTCTCAGACCAGCCACTGTGCCCCCCTTCCCTCCCACCTAGCCCGAGTTGTGTACCATTAACAGCACGCTTGACATTGGAGACAAAAGAAGGTGTTTCGGGAGATGACCACTCATGGGGTAGGGACAAGTCCTCAGGAGTCCAGGACAGGGAGCTTTGGGGGAACAGGCCCTGAAAAATGGAGTGCCCCATGTGGGTGCTGAGAGAGAAGTGGGGAGAGAAGGCAAGTCCTTTTAGCCTCACCTCACAGGCCGGCCTGTGTCCCCATCAGATGGGGACAGGTGAGGCTGGTGGCTCTCGTGTTCTCTGGGGAGGCTTCCACTGTGACCACCTGAAGTGAGGAAAGGCCAGCTTCCTGCTGGCCACTGGCACAGAAGAGCATTCGGGGCTTCCCTGAGCCTGTCCCTCACTCTGTGCCTACCCAGTCTGTCAGTCCCACATCCGCCTCTCCCACCTGGGCCCCCTGTGACCCTGAGCTACCTCCAGCCCACCTTCCATGTGGCACTGGAGTTTTCTCTCAAAAACACAAATCTCAGCCTGGTGCTCGTAGCTCAGTGAGTAGGGCGCCAGCCACATACCCCGAGGTTGGCAGGTTCGAGCCCGGCCTGGGCCTGTTAAACGACGACAACTGCAACAAAAAAATAGCCAGGCATTGTGGCAGGCACCTGTAGTCCCTTAGGAGGCTGAGGCAAGAGAATTGCTCAAACCCAAGAGTTTGAGGTTGCTGTGAGCTGTGATGCCACAGCACTCTACCCAGGAAGACATAGTGAGACTCTGTTTCAAACAAAAAACCCCACAAATCTCCTGGTCTGGAAATTTCAGGCTGGAAACTGCTCTGCGGCCCTCCAGAGTGGCTCACAACACTTCCTACCGCTCACAGCCCCCACTCAGGCTCTCTTCCTGCCTGCCGGCCACACAGCTCCTGGACCCCCCAGGCACGCAGGTCTGTCCCTGTCTCTGTGCCTTTGCGTTTCCCTCTGCACGGGACACCTCTCCCTCCCCACCCACCCTTATCCCTCTTGCCAAACTCCCAGATCTGGTCTAAACATCATCTCCTTTTGTGATCAGCTGACAAGAGATGAGAGAGGCAGCTTTGCTACCAGGGTCCCAGAGTAGTAGGAAGACAGATGGCAAATGGCACAACCTGATTGGATTAAGAACAAGGCCTCTGCAACGCTGGTTTGTGTCCCTGAGGAGCCTGGCTTGAGGTGTGTCCTGGAGAAGGGGTGCCTTCTTGTCCCAGCTAACTCTGCTCTCTGTTCCTCCACATCTGGCTCAATATTTTCCATCCTAACACAGGCACAGACCTGGATACTCTTGGTTCCATGTGTGACTCTGTCCGGACTCTGAGTCACTTATAGGCAAGGAGTGCCTTAATCATCTTTGTATTCCCAGGACCTGCTTTAGAAACCTGGCACATGGCTCAGTGCCTGTGGCTTAACGGGCTAAGGCGCCAGCCACATACACCTGAGCTGGTGGGTTCGAATCCAGCCCGGGCCTACAAAACAATGCCGGCTGCAACCAAAAAATGGCAGGGCGTTGTGGTGGGTACCTGTGGTCCCAGCTACCTGGGAGGCGGAGGCAAGAGACTCGCTTGAGCCCAGGAATTGGAGGTTGCTGTGAGCTGTGATGCCACAGCACTCTATCCAGGGTGACAGCTTGAGGCTCTGTCTCAAAAAAAAAAAAAAAAAAAGAAACCTGGCACACAGTAGGCACGGAGAAAATCTTTGAATAAATAAATATACCTTGAACTTGAGAGAGTTCCTTTACCTAGAATACTATTCTTTACAAATTTTGTACTATCATTTCTCTAAAACATAACTCAAGAACTTGCCTCCCTGGAGAAGTAGTTCATCGTGCATCAAAAAATTATTGAGCAAAAATAAATAAGAAAAAAAAACAAAAAAAAAACGTTATTGAGCACCTCTTACGTGCCAGGCATTTTCTTTTTTCTTTTTTCTTTTTTTTTTTTTTTTGAGACAGAGCCTCAAGCTGTCACCCTGGATAGAGTGCTATGGCATCACAGCTCACAGCAACCTCCAATTCCTGGGCTCAAGCGAGTCTCTTGCCTCTGCCTCCCAAGTAGCTGGGACTA
>CAUYRH010048693.1:0-25140 GCA_963574655.1 Perodicticus potto | reverse complement strand
CACTAATGTACATGATCATAATTTAATAAAATTTAAAAAAAAAGAATGAGAATGAGAAAGTATCACTGGGGCAGTGGCTCACACCTGTAATCCCAAACCTCTGTGAGGCCGAGGCAGGCAGATGCCTGAGCTCAGGAGTCTAGACCAGCCTGAGCAAGAGAGAGACACTCTCTTTACTAAAATTTGAAAAACTAGCTGGGTGTCCTGTCCAGTGCCTATCGTTCCAGCTATTTGGGGGGCTGGGGCAGGAGGATCACTTGAACCCAGGAGTTTGAGGTTGCCCAATGGTGACAGTGGGCCCCCTGGCACTCTACTCAGGGTGACAGAGTGAGACTCTGTCTCAGAAAAAAAAAATATCCTCTGAAGAGGTGTCGGACTGCGGACCTGGTTAACGTCTATCGCCACTGCTCCACTGTCCACTGGGGAGGCCAGGACTGTGAGCGTCTGTGCGCAGCAGGAGCACAGCCCTGGGTACAGAGGGGACACCCGAATGGTTGCTGAATCAGCGTGACATAGCACTCCTGGCGGGTGCCAGTTCTGTGTGTTAACTGGGTCAAATATAACATGAGCGTGCTACCAATTACCCCTTCGCAGGTGGCCTCCCACCCCCATCTGGCCATCCCAGGAGGGGTCAGTTTCAGGACCACATAACAGCAGCAGGTGGCCCAAGCAAAGGCAGAGAAGTAAAGAGAAGTTAATGGACCTAGGCTTTTCTTCCCTGTCTTACTTGCTTAGCAATGACTGAGCCAGGGCAGGGACTCCACCTGCCTGGTCTTTTCACCTCACCCTCTGACCCTAGGTATAAATGTCTTATTCTAGAGAATTCTCTAGGATTACTTGATAAGGCATGCTATTGGCTTTCTGGGGACTGGATTATTTGTAGTAATAAAGTACTCGTTACTATTCCCCAGCTTTCATTTGGGTAAGGATCTGGTGAGCAAGTGAACCTTTGAATGAGATACGTGTCTCCACCACACGAAGTTTCTGGAGAGGTCAGATGGCCTACCTGCTTCTCACGGCCCCCAGGAAGGCCTGGCACACAGCAGGGGAAAGTGAGTCTTCAGCTGGGTTAACTGAGACCCTGTTGAGGATCCCTTATTCTGGGATGCACCTATTACTAGGCTCCTTACCTTACTTGTATTTCTCGGCCTCACATGGCATAGGCGGTTTCCCAGATTGGAGGGTGGGGAAGAGCTGGTAGCCCTCTGGTTATCCTGTACCTCTTTTCTTCTGAAGTCAGTATTTCTGAGGTAATAAAGGAATGTCCCCTTGCTGTGTTTGGCTGTGGGAGGAAGCAAGTTATAAACTAAACCTCATGATGAAGTATTCTCATTACGGTTTTGGCTCTGGTTTGCAGGCCTTGTACTTTGAGCACTGGGCACTTACTTAGATTGATTCAAAATGCCAAACCTTAATGGTTCTGAACGTCACTAATTCTAATCCAGATATGAGTGAGAGGCAGATGGTGGGAAATGGCGACGGTGGGATCCAGAGCACGCACTGTCCTCCCAGGAGAGGTAATTTAGAAGCACTGGAGCAGACAGTTGCTAGCTGTTGGCCAACTCAGTGCCACAAAGAGTGTATTTTTTGAAAGCAGATCACTCTTAAGAACGAGCAGCCTTCTCCCCAGTAAGACAGTCAAGCCCTCTGGCTGTCCCTTCACACTGAAGATAAGAGTCTCAGTGGCAGAAAAGCTGAGTACCAGATTTCTTTCCACCTCCTGTTCCCAGAGCCCTATCTCACTATCCTTAGCCCACATCCTATAAATGGTGACACTTGGTGCCTTGGATTCTCACCTCACCATTCCCTGCCCCCATACACCCTCCACCCCGTGATCAGAAAAAGCAACCAGAGCGTCTTATGTAGTCATGTGACTGTCTAATGGATGTCCCCCAGGGCTGCAGAAACAGAGGGGTTGGAGGTCAGACGGAGAGAGCCCTAGCCTATGGAGGAGCGTGGCTACGCTCGCGTTCCCTATGTGAGAACTCAGCAGGCTCTGGCCCTGTTCTCTGTCTGGTCTCTTCCTAGAAGGTTGCCTGTGACTTTTTTTAGTTTTCTCAGTAGTGTTCTAGCTAATTAATATTTATCGCTCTACACACTCTGTTAAATGTTACAGTATGCATTATCTTATCACGACTCTAGAAATTATTAAAATTATCCTAATTTGGTTGGTAAGGAAACTAATGATTAAAGAAGATAAGTGACTTATCCAATGTTGATAATAGTAGAAGAGGAAGGATTTGAACCTGGCGCTCTTTGAGATGCAGGAGGCCCCCGTTTGCTACCCAGCCTGTGCTCTCAATGGCGGTGGCGCCATTCTCTTTCAGCATTGCAGTCTATGCCTCTTTTTAGCCACAAGCCTCCTAAGGTACTCGGAGAAGACCTAGGGAGTAGTTGTAGTCACGCAGGGTCATTTGGGAGAGAGGACGTGGAGAGGGGGTGGTAAAGAATTCACTGCTCCACTGAATTAAAGATGGAGAATACAAAGGAGACCAGAGGCAATCCAGGCCACAAACCCTGCAGCTCTTCACAGCCCTGTTCAGAGCTGCCAGCCTCATGTTCAGTAATGATCTACAGCATCCCTGGTCCCCAAGTGTGGACGGTACTTGTGCAGTTGATTCATTGATCAGACTCCACAGAGAAGATAAAAGACACAGAAGAAATAACTAAGAAAATGCCATGAAGGCTATCTTAATCGGTGTGATGAAAATAGTTCAGATTGTATATGAAACCAGCGCATTGTACCCCTTGATTGCACTAATGTACACAGCTATGGTTTCATAAAAAAGAAGAAAAAAAGACACAGAAGAGCAGGCCCTGCCCTTGAGGAGCTCCCAGTGCCAGGGTTAGCAGCTGTCCAGTTCTGTCCTGACTTCCACCACAGCGACGTTCTTCCACGTGTAAGACGCATCAGCAATGCCAAAAATGGGATTCTTATAGCAGAAGGTTGGTCAAAATGACCTCTAAACCTATTTTCATCTCTGAGCCATCCATAATCCCACGGATCCTATAGCTTACCCTTTGAAGAAAAAATTGCTTACGTCATTACAATTTTCCCATAAAAGCACAGCTACTATTAGCCCCAGATTTTGTAGAACAGCCCTGATTTCAGATATCATGTCATAAATAAATGTAGTTGGAAGGCTATATTTAGTAACTGGTGTCTCATTAAGCATGCATCTTTCTGCTAGGAGAGACTGTTCCTGGGGCCCCGTGGGGTCTGCGTCCTCTCCACCTTTGCTTCCCTGGCCACGTGGCCAGGGACCACTTTGGGGCTGCTTGTGGTTGATCAGCGTGTCTGCCTGTTCCCTGGCAGTGCTCCCCAGAGGGCTGAAGCTGCTGCGATCACAGGCCTCAGCGTGCCTTTATATAGTATCTCCCACCCATGCGGTCGCAGTAGATCCGATTTAATTCAGATCAGCATGAGTTATGGAGCGCGTGTGCTGGGCACTGTAGGAGCTGTAGAGAGAAACCACTCTCAGACATACTCAAGTAACTACAATGGAACAAAGGAGCGATTAAAAGGGAACGAAGGGGCCTAAACAGGAGGATGGGGGAGAAGGGGGAGGACGGAAGACAACTGTGCCGGAGGCGAGGCAGGAAGCCTGTGAGAGCAGGATGTGTGACGGAGCGAGGCCAGAAGGACCCAGGGGGTGGAGTGCAGGGAGCCGTCCGGTGGTGGTGGTGACAGGGCGACAGAGAAGGATCCCGATGGAGAGGGAGGCCCCCGTGGAGGCCAGACTTGGGTCAGGGCTGGCAGGTGCTTCCCACTGTAGGTGCAGTGGTTTTCATCAGAGCAGAGCAGTGTGTGTGTGTGTGTGCGCGTGCGTGTGTGTGCATGTGTGTGTGTGCATGTGCGTGTGTGTGCATGTACGAGTGTGCATGTGTGGGTGTGCATGTGTGTGTGTGCATGTGTGTGCGTGTGTGTGCATGTGTGGGTGTGCATGTGTGTGCATGTGTGTGCATGCGCATGTGTGCCTGTGTGTGTGCGCGCATGTGTGTGTGTGCGTGTGTGTGCAAGTGTGTCTGAGAGTGAGAGTGCGAGTGAGTGTGACTGTGCGCGTGAGTGTGCGTGTGTGCCTGTGTGTGTGCAGGTGTGCATGCGTGCGTGAGCGTGTGCGTGCGTGTGACTGTGCATGTGTGTGCCTGTGTGTGTGTGTGCATGCGTGTGTGTGCGTGCGTGCGTGTGTGTGCATGTGTGTGTGTGCGCGTGTGCGTGTGTGCATGTGTGTGTGTGTGTGCGCGCGCGCGCGCCTCAGAAGCAGCAGTGGGAATAACTCCGTTAAAAATTCAGGCCCGACATCACAGCTGAGAACAAGGGTTGAATTATAGATATCTTTTCTGAGGAAAGAAGATTAAAGGAGAAGCTTTCCTTCTTGTTTTGTTTTTCATTTTGGCTGTTAGTTTTAAGTAGGTCATGGGAACCTCTGGTGGTTGGAAATCGCCAGGCAAGGGGGGCTGGGGGGGTCCTAAGAGCCTGTTCCAGGAGCTGTCTCTCTCAGAGCTGGGGGCCGGGGTGTGATTTCGAGGCCTCCGGGGATGTGGTCCCATTATTTTTACATACATTTGCCTGTAAACATAAACCCCAGGTTTGTAATTGATTAGTACAAATGAACGGGAGACTAATTGTCCTCTTTCTTCCTGGCCCTGCGCTGCAGCGCCCTCGCTTCCCTCCAGGATCTGCTCCTCGGCACCTTCCGTCTACCTCCTGCTCGTCTGCCCCTTTCTCCTGCTCGCCCTTCTGCTCCTTTCCCTTCTCCGCTCGCGCTGGCAGGCCCGGAAGCTATCAGCGCTGCGACTACAGCTATGTACGGATAGGGCCACCTGGGTGAACTTGAATGCAGCTGCAGGTGGGACCGCACAGCGGGAGGAAGAGGAGGAGGAAGGCTGAGTCCCAGGGGCACCTGCACCAGGGGGCAGCGTGGGAGACGGGCGACATTCGAACGGACTGAGCAGGTGGGAGGGAGCCTGCTTCTGTTCTCGGCCGTGCCAAGCTACCTGGGAATCAGAGGGAGCATTTAGTGAGCAGCCACGTGCAGCTCCTTCCTGCATCACCTCGCCCGCCCCTGGAGCCAGACAGCATCATGACTCGGTTTCCCTTTCCCACAGCTCCTGGAGAGAAGTATCTCCCTCACATAGCCTCTGGGGGCTTAAATGAGCTCCCACAGCAAAACCTCGGGAGGGGCCTTCCTCCCCTCCTCTGTCACTGACCCACTGGCTCTAGATAAACTTTCTCTTCTAGATAAGAGGTGTAGGAAAGGGCCTGATGCCAGCAAGGCAAAAGGAATTGGAAACATACTCTGTGTACCTACAATCTGCCTCCCCAACAGAATGTAACTCCCGTCAAGGTGGAAACTCGGTTCTCCCCCACTACTGCCCAGAGCCAGCTCTGCATAACAGGTGCCTAATTAATATCAGTTCTTTGACAAAATTATAAAACGTTTTGTAGCCTGAGTGCTGGTGGGTTTTTTGTTTGTGTTTTGTTTGGTAAGACTTATTAAGTTAACTGCTAAGGAAAAACTTTATTAAAATGTCACATAACAGCTCTCTACTCCCCACCCACCTCGGTAGCTCTTTTCATCCCCTGCTTCTCCCCACCAAAAGGTCCCTCTGGTGTCCAATCCTTCAGAGGCTTTCTTTTCTTTGACCTGACAGTCCTGGGCAGTGGGAAAGCGTGCTGGGCTGTCTGGCGGAGAAGTGAACAGTGCCACTGTCCCCTCCAATTCCAGGGCTGGTTCCTCAGGGTCCCCTATTCTCAGCCTGGACAAAGAGGGGAGAGGCATGTGGAATGGCGTAAGGCTTTCAGCAACTGTCCCCACTGGGCCTGTGGTCCTCCCACCTTTTCTTTCAAAAGGGCTTCTCACTGGTGGCACCTGTGGCTCAAAGGAGTAGGGCGCCGGCCCCATATGCCGGAGGTGGTGGGTTCAAACCCAGCCCCGGCCAAAACCCGCAAAAAATAAAGGGCTTCTCACTCCCTACTGTAGCCAGAATTGGAAATCAGTTAGTGCCACCTAACAGATCTATTTATCCTCTCTGTGACCAATGGAGTTGCTTTAACACTTGTTAATTTGCATTTCCAAGGAGAGCAATTTATTTTTAATTATTTTATCAGGCACACCCGTCCTCTCCAAACATAATTAGTTCCTTTGCAAGGGGATTATTGACGGCTCTAAGAACTCCCACTGTAGACCTACCCGTTCCTTAAATTCAGGTCCCTTTATAGTCTCATTTGAAACACTCCAAATGTTTCCTCACACATGTCAACACACTTGTTTCTGCTCTCCCAGGTAAGGGAACATACTTATACAGAAAGCAAAGCTGAAATGAAGTCTTCTTAGAAAGTGTGATGATCCTTTCCCCTCAATTTTTTAGAAACCTGTATTTTAATTGGGATTCGATGGGAAGAACAGGCCGGGCACAGTGGCTCACACCTGTAATCCTAGCACTCTGGGAGGCCGAGGCATGGGGATTGCCTGAGCTCAGGAGTTCGAGACCAGCCTAAGCAAAAGCACCACCCTGTCTCTACTAAAATAGAAAAACAAGCCAGGCATTGCGGCAGGCGCCTATAGTCCCAGCCACTCGAGAGGCTGAGGCAGGAGGATTGCTCAAATCCAAGAGTTCGAGGTTGCTGTGAGCTATGATGCCACTGCACTCTACCAAGGGCTACAGAGTGAGACTCTGTCTCAAAAAGAACAAAAAAGGACGGTTAAGAACGGAACTGTGGACCATCGCAGAATCCTAGAGCAGATTCTGCTGCTGTCCCTCTGCTTGGAGTCCCTTCCTCCAAGCCTTCACCCCTCTCTTCCCCTGGGCACTCCCTTTGGCTCTCAGCTCAAGCACCTCTTCTCCACATTTGAGTCCAGCACAGAGATCACTCAGAGGAGACCAGAGCACAACACAGGTGTGCACTCTAGGCACTGGGACAGGGTGAGGGTCCCGTGGCAACTCCGACACCACCCCCCACACCCCCACCCAGGATGGCACCTTGTCTGTTCTGGATGCTCAGCCTTCATTCACGGGATCCAGCAGCTACGTGGCAGCTACGTGGCACCCTTTGTTCCATAGTGAGTTTCAGGCAACAAAACCCCCGAAGTCTTCTCTTCTCATTCCTTTTGAACTTCCACAGTAACATTTGTCTTGATCCAGCTTGGCAGATGATTTACAGGAAACCTCTTCTCTCTCCAATTATACACTTGCTCATTTTAGTTTTTGAAACTTAATGGAGAGCTTTACTTTTATTTGATGATTTAAACGTTTCCACTTTATGTCACCACCTAGCTTTACTTTCAGATTTGTGTGTTTTAAATCCTCCTTGTCAACAGCACAAGCCTCTGTGTCAGGGGTTGGCAAAATATGGCCCATGGGCCAAATGAGGCCACTACTGATTTTGTTAATTATCATGTACCGGAATACAGTCACTCTTGTTTGCTTATATCCTATGTATGTCTGCTTTCATGGGAAAATGGCAGAGTCAAGGAGTTGCCGCAGAGACCGTGTGATCCACAAAGCCTAAAATGTTTCCTATCTGGCCTTTTACAGAAAACGTTTGCCAGCCCCTACTCTCTTTTAATGGTTAATGTGTTGTCTCTCATAGCCATGTACTAAGTTTTGGGGAAAATTGATTATATCTGAATCTGTTATATATGTATGATTAATTTAATAAATAAACATAGGCTCTTGGTATTGGTGTCTAGTCCAAGTCGTTCTGAATTTGCCTCCTCCCCACCAGGTTCCTACTAGAGAGGGGAGTCCTGTCACCCCCGCCGTGTTCCACACCATTGTACTGAAAACCTACTCCATGCAAGACAAGTTGATACAGAGAGGATTAAGTCATGGTTGCTCCTTTCCTTATTTTTAGTGTATGGAGACATGCATGTGGAGGATTTACAGCCAAAGAATGCAATTGTAGAAAGTCACATGTCATAATAATTTTTAAAAATTGCACAGGATTAGGCTGAGTATGGTGGCTCACACCCATAACCCTAGTACTCTGCAAGGCCAAGGCGGGTGGATTACCTGAGCTCAGGAGTTTGAGACCAGCCTGAGCAAGAGTGAGACCCCATTTCTACCAGTTGGGTGTCCTAGTAGGCACCTATAGTCCCAGCTACTCCGGAGGCTGAGGCAGGAGGATAGCTTGAGGAGGAGTTTGAGGTTGCTATGAAGTCATAGCCCTCTACTGAGGGTGACAAAGTGAGACTTTGTTTCAAAAATAAATAATTAAAATAAAAATGAAAACCATACAGGATTTATTCATCATCTCAGAGTTTCGTGACATCCTTTTATGGAAGAGATAATTGTTCCTGTCCTACAGGTAAGGAATTAAATCTCAGAGAGGTTGAGATTTATCCAGGACCACCCACCCAGCCATAGGCCAAATAGTAAGAGCTCAAATTTAGGTCTGCTAACAAGTCCTGAACTCTTTCCACAACAAATAGTATGTTCACATCCATTGCTCTGGGGAAAATTATAGATTTTCTATAGATTAATCTACCTTATATGGTTGTTATGGGGGTCAAATCAGATACCAGCTAGAGGTAAGTTTTAAACCATTGAAGTCATAAATGAATGTCAGCATAACCCAAGTTTTTCTAGGCCTTACTGGTCTGTACACATAATTGAAAAGAAATCAATCGCAATAAACCAAATTCTATAGGTCCCCTTTCCCTCCTGCAAGTGGGTCATGCAGTTGTGCTGAAGGGGTGGCTGCACCTCTCGGCAGACAGGGCCAGAGAGGTCGCCGCATCCCCTGTAGGCTCCGGTGGGATTTCTGTTAGCTACTAATTTTTACTGCTGCTAAAGTGAAGTGCTATGGGGCATTTAGAAATCAGAGTCAAAGCACATATAATTTGGATTGGGTTTTAAAAGGAAAGAAATATTTTGACAGGAGAAGTTGGGGTAAACAGTAGTGTGGGCAGAAGAAGCCCCGAGAAAAATGCAGTGCACAGAATAGCATTGCTTTGATTTAAGCATCTACAGAGGGAAGCAATGGGAGATAAATTTGGAAAGGTAGTCAGAAGTGTGCAGGGGCATACCACGAGCATGCATAAGAACCTGGACTTTACGTGGTAGACGACGGTGAGCCAGTGGATATTACTTAGAGGGAAGGAGCAGCTGTGCTTTTGGAGAATAGAAAAGCAGTAGCAGGGATGATGGTGGGGTGAGGATTGTAGTGGTGCCCAGGTGAGGGAGGGCAGCCAGCTGGAAAACCATTATTACTTTCCTAATTTATGCAATAGAGACAATGTCAACTTCATGAGTGTTTTGAGTATAACACAAAATTATCAGAAAGTTTCAAGTATAATACCAACTTCACAGAGGTATCCAATATATTTGTTAAACACAACGACATGTGTTATGAGATTCTTCTTATGTTTAATAAACATTTGTTAACCTAGTTTTCCGGTGATAAGTGGGGAGATAAGAGGCAGTTACATCATTCGCTATCTTAACTGGCTTTTGACTTATCTTTTTGATATTTGCTTTTACATTTTTCTTATGTGTTAGAAATTTGGAGTTTCTACCACGTCACCTCTGAATCCAAGGCTTCTTCTAGACCATATCTGACTGCAAAATAGAGATGTTTTGACTAGAAGGGTGATCATCACATTAAACCCTTTGCGGAGACAAAAAAGAAACATTAGAGAAGCACAGTAATGAAGATGTTCTTAAGTTATAAAACCCAAATGTATTACTCTTTCAAGTTCACAATGGCAAGGCAATGGGAAGAGTGTATGCTTCCATTTTAAATTGCCTTTTCCAATAATGGGATCCTTGGTTGACTATCTCACCTGAGCCTTTCCAGCCCCCTGCGCTCCAGCTATGCAAATTACTTGCCAGGTAGTTTCTTACCAATACTCTCCCTAGATTTTGTGTCTTTCATTTTGGAAGTATTTTCCTTTTCTTTGACCCTGTCCATCCCCCCTGAATTGACTTCAAGATATGTTTATTGCTGAGGGTGTCCACATAAGATACTAGGGGAAGAAATTCTTTCTATTCTTGTGCTTGCTTATGCTGGTCTGAATTATGTTCATATAGAGAGAGTTTGTGATGCAAGCCAAAATCTCAGCAGCCCACCTATGCCCTGTAGTTGGTAACTGCAAGATCTGGGGCCCCCCTAGTCTTGTCTTGGGTCTTTCCCCAAGGAGCACACTCTGCTGGGTGGTGCTTCTCTGGGCTTTATGGCATGCATGGGGACGCGGTGATATGGAACCTGCCTTGTGCCACTGGAGCAGGTCTAAACCGACTACCTTGCTTTTTATTATGTACAAAATAAGTCATTCTTCAGTATGAGGGATTCTCAACATTTTATTAGTTATAATCGTAATAATTAAAACTTCCAAGCCAATAAAACAGAAATATGTTATGACAATAACAATGAGTGCACTTTGATGGCATGCCTATGTATATATGCAGTAAGCCCCTACTCAAAACAAGTATCAGTAATAATTCTTTGAGCACAATAATTCTATAGACCAGAGGTCATAAACGTAGATGTTTTAGTGTGCAGGCAGGTAAATGAAGAGAAAGAATCTGTCTGGGGAAAGTCCTTAGGGAGGGATGACGACCAGAGCAACTGGAGTGTACACATCTACTGAAAGCCACTCAAATTCAGCACAAGACATAAGATGTTGTGCAAGTAATCAAAACACTCTGAGGGGTGGAATTCTATCCTTTGTTATCCCTGTGTCACAAACTAAAGTCATCAATGAATACAAAATTCTGGCATCAAAACAGTGTCTCAAGGATATGCCCACTTCTCAAGGTCATGAAGCTATTTGCTTATGTGTTCTTCTGGAAGCTTCTTTGCTTTACAGTTCAAAAGTAGATCTATATGATATGTCTCAAATTAATTTTTGTGCCAGTTAATTTTTGTATAAAATAAGAGGCAGAATTCTTGTGCACTGCTGATGGGAATGTAAAATGATGAAGCTGCTATAGAAAACAGTATGGCAGCTCCTAAAAAAAAAATTAAAAATAGAATTACCATATGATCCAGAAATTTTATTTCTGGGTATATGCCTAGAATCATTGAAAGCAGGGACATGAAGAGATATTTGTATGCCCAAGTTTAAAGCAGTGTTATTCATAATAGCCAAAAGGAGGAAGCAACTCAGTGTTCACCAAAGGATGAGTGGATAAACAAAATATGGAATAGGCATACAATAATATTTTAGTCATCCTCAAAAAGGAATGAAATTCTGGCATATGCCGCAATGTGGATGAACCTGGAAGACATTATGATAAGGGAAACAAGCCAGTCACAAAAGGACACATGCTACAGGATCCCACTTCTATGTGGTACCTAGAGCAGTCAGATTTATAGAGACAGAAAATAGAATGGTCATTGCCGGGCTAGAAGGAGGGGGAAATAGGCAATTATTGTTTAATGGCTTATAAAGTTTTAATTTTATAAGATGAAAAAAATTCTGGAGATGGATGGTGGTGATGGTTGCACAACAGTGTGATTCAATATAATACCACTGATATGTACACGTTAAAATAGTTAAATGTTAAGTTGTATATTATATGCATTTTACCACATTTAGAAAGTAAGATGAAAGGTCAGGTGTATTTTCTCCATATGATTATCCTGTTGATCCAGTATCATACTTTTTAAAAGAACATCCTTTTACTACTGCAGTGGCATTTATAACATAAATTAGATGAATATTATGCTTTTACACGCTGTTTAAGAAATCTTTACCTATCCTTGGGCAGCGCCTATGGCTCAGTGAGTAGGATGCCAGCCCCATATACTGAGGGTGGTGGGTTCAAACCCGGCCCCAGACAAACTGCAACAAAATATAGCCAGGCGTTGTGATGGGCACCTGTGGTCCCAGCGACTGAGATTGGGAGGCTGAGGCAAGAGAATCACCTAAGCCCAAGAACTGGAGGTTGTTGTGAGCAGTGACGCCATGGCACTCTACCCAGGGCAACAAAGTAAGACTCTGCCTCTAAAAAAAAAAAAGAAAAGAAAAGAAATCTTTACCTATCTTCAATAGACTTTAGTAATGCATGAAATCACAACCAATCATGGTTTAATCACAATTTACCACTAATCATTATTTGTTATAGAAATACAAAGTTGGTTTAATATTTAAAGTTTAATCTTTGTAAATCACTATATTAACAGAATAAAGAAAAAATACTCAATTATCTCAACATATGCAGAAATAAGAATTCAATAATGTTTAACACTATTCCTAATAATATTTCTCAGTAAACTAGTAATAGAGGGGAAATTTCTAAAGTTGATAATGAGTATCAAAATCATGGAATATTGAAGGCTTCCCTCTTGTAGTTAGACAATGTCAACTATCACTATGTCTATTGAACATTATACTGTAGCATCCTAGCCAAAGCAATAAGAGAAGACAAAGAAATAAAAGATAACAAAGATTGGAAAAGAAGATGTTAAACTGTGTTTGTAGATGACTTGTTTGTAGAAAATGTGGAAGTATCTACAAACAATGTTGCTGGAGACAAGAGCAACACATTGATCAAAAATAAACAATTTTTTATATATTTAAAATACAGGCAGTCCCCAGTATACAAATGAGATAGATCAGTTCTGTAGGTTTGTTAAAAGTTGAATTTGTATGTAAGTTGGAATAGTACATTTACCTATTACCTGTAAAGCCTCCATTTGTAAGTGTGACTTATACGTAACTTAGATGTTTGTAACTCAGGGATTGCCTATAAACAATTGAAAAATTAACTTGAAAATTACCATGCTTAATTGCCTAAAAATTTCAAATGCCTTGGAATAAATTTAACAAAAATGTGCAAAAACCCTACATTGAAAGCTATAAAATATTGCTGAGGTAAGTAAGATGTAACTAAATGAAGAGAAATTTCATTTTCATGGATTGAAAGCCTTGATGTCATAAAGATGCTAATTTTCTCCAAGTTGATTTATAGATTTGATACAGTTGCTATCAGTGGGGAGAAGGTGGCAATGTTTTTTGCTCCTCAGAGGACATTTGGCAATTTATGAAGTCAGAGTTTTGTTGTCATAACTTGCTGCTGGCATCTAGTGAGTAGAGAATAGCTATGCTACTATACACCCTACAAAGTACAGGACAGTCTCCCTTCCGCACAGCAAAGAATTATCTGGCCCCAAATTTCAATTGTGCTGGGTTGAGAAACCATGGTTTAATGGAATCATAATTTAAATCTCAGGTATTTTTAGAAATTGGCAAGCTCATTCTAACATCAAATGAAAACATAAATTATCTAGGATCAACAAAAACCAATGTTTAAGAATAAAAAGTTGGAGAAATTGTACTTTCAGATTCCAGACATAACATAAAACTACAATAATAATTAAGACTGTGTGAAATAGGTGCACATATGTACAAAGAGACCAATGAGGCAGAATGATGGAGTCCAGAAACACATCCATACAAACACATTTACCTAATTTCCATTATCAGTACTGCTGTAGTAGGGGGAAAGGATATTCTTTCAAATAAATGGTCCTGGAGTACTTGGATAATCATATGGAAAAACAATGAACCCTGACATCTACCTTACATTTTATATGACAAAAGAAAAACAATGATGAATTTAACATTATTAAAATTAACATTTTCTATTCATCAAAAGACAATGTTAAGAAAGTCATTTTATAAGCCAAATATTGGGAGAATGTATCCACAAAGCATATCTGACAGGGCTGCCCACTTGGGTTCCCCCTCCACTGGTGGAGGCTCTGTTCTTCCTCTTTCTTTTATCTATCTCTTATCTTTCCACAAACTCTGTCCTTTTACTTAAAAAAAAAAAAAAAAAAAAAACTCTGACAAAGACTTACATCCAGATTAAATATACCAAACTCCTATAAAACAATTTAAAAGGGAAGAGTACACAACTCAATTTAAAAAATGAGCAAAAGACTTGGACATGGTTTGAAAAGGGAATAATAAAAGACTTGAACATGAATATCAGAATAGTCAATAGACATATGTGTCAGTCCAGGTGCTTTGAGAAACATAAACCAAAATGGAATTAGACATGCAAGGGATCTACTGGGGGCAATACCGGTCAAGACAAAAAGAGAATGAAGCTGAAAATGGGAAAAGCCTTTGATTGTGACAACCTGACATCCACGAAGAACATAGGGAAAGAAGAATGATTGTGTAGAAAGAGCTTCAGACTGCATAGCAGTTCTGAGATAATCTGGGATAAGTTCATAGGGAGTCTCTGAATAAAGGTTACCTATTGAAGTACACCGTGGGGAGAAATAGCCCAGCTGTGGTACCTCTGCCATGCTTACACTTTGTCTGAGAGCAGCTCCGGGCAAATGCTGGTCTCAGGATGAGCACCACACTGGATCTGAAGATCAGCCATGATCTTTGCAGCAGGTTTCCTAGCAGGAAGATATGAGTGGTACAATTCCATACCCACAGCATGCAGAAAATATGTTCAACATCATTACTCATCAGAAAAAATTAAAACACGGAGATACCTTTATACATACACAGGATAGAAAAAGTAATAGACTGACAATATCAAATGCTGGTAAGAGTTTGGAGCAACTATAACTCTAAGACATTATACATTGCTGGTTGAAGGAGAAATTTGTTCAACTCTTTTATAAAGTAGATTCTAAAAAGCTAAACATATAACTATGTTATGACCTACTAATTCCACTTCTGGCATTTACCCAAGAGAAATGAATGCTTATGTACACCAAATAACATGTACCAAATATTCATAGCTTTATTCATCATGGCTAAAATTTAAAAACAACCTCATTGTCCATTAGTAGGTGGACATAGTATCCATATATCATGGAATACAGTAATAAAAATGAACTGCTGCCGTAAATGAAAAGATATATGCATCTCACAGTATTTGTTGAAAGAAGCTAGACACAAAGGATGTCAAGTTCAAGAACCAGCAAAACTAATCTATGGTGAGAGAAATCAGAATAATGATTTTCTCTGGGACTATTGACCGGGAAGTGACAGGCAGGAACCTTCTGGAACAACTGACATGTTCTGTTTCTTGATGTAGGTGGTGGTTTCAATAAAATACTAAATTTTATTTTATGATAAAATAGTAAATTTTAAAAAGACAGCTCAATAAATTTTTACATATGTACACATATGTATTTATATATTAATATATCAATGTATTAATTATATTAATATTTAATTAATATATTAATATAGTTATATATTAAGTTATATATTGTTATAACAGATATAACTTACTATATGTAAATAACTTAAACCTTAGGAGTTTTTTGTTAAAGAAGCATCTTTCTTTCCAAAAGCATTTGAAAAACAAATAGATGGCCAACACAGAGTGAGGGATTTTAATATAGAAAAAAAAATGATGAGGGTGGCGCCTGTGGCTCAAAGAAGTAGGGCGCTGGCCCCATATACTGGAGGTGGTGGGTTCAAACCCAGTCCCAGCCAAAAACAAAAACAAAAAAAATGATGGCCAGGTTCACATCTGTAATCCTAGCACTCTGGGAGAGGTGCAGGAAGACCAGGCAGCAGGACCCCTTGAACTCAGGAATTCGACACCAGCCTGAGAAAGAGTGAGATCCCACCTCTATTGAAAATAGAAAAATTAGCCAGGCATTGTGGTAGGTGCCAGTGGGCCCAGCTACTCAGAAGGCTGAGGCAGAAGGATCACTTAAGCCCAGGAGGTTGAGGTTGCTGTGAGCTAGGCTGATGCCATGGCACTCTAGACTGGGCAACAGAATGAGACTCTGTCTCAAAAAAAAGTAAGATTTATGTATTCCACAAGCATTTCTCTGCTATTTAGTATGTACCAAGACTCATGTTAGGAGCAAGGCATGCAGAAATTGCTGACGTTGTTCCTTCTCTCAATAAGGCAAGGAAAAAGGAATTAATGTTTACTTTATTGAGCAGTCATCATGTGTTATAAGAATTGAATCCTTATGACAATATTGTGAAAAGCTGAGATTCAATCATTGTGTGTATATTTATCAAGGGTCTCCAGAGAAACAGAAACAATAGGATACTTTTAGAATATGTGTAGTTATATAAGAGGAGATTTATTCTGGGAATTGTCTCACACCATCAGGGAGGCCAAGAAGCTCCACAATATGCTGTCTGCAAGCTGGAGAACCCAGAAAGCTGGTGGTATGATTCAGTCTGAGTCCGAAGGCCTGAGCACTGGGGGAGCTAATCCTGTAACTCCAGGTCTGAGCCGGCAGGCCTGAGCACTGGGGGGAGAAGGCATGTAGGTCCTGGAGCTCTGGAACCCAAAGACCCAAGAACCAGGAGCTCTGATGTCTGAGGGATGGAGAAAGAAGATGGATGTGACAGCTCAAAAACGGTGGGAAGGCTGGGTGCGGTGGCTCATGCTTGTAATCCTAGCACTCTGGGAGACCAAGTGGGGTGGATTGCCTGAGCTCACAGGTTGGACACCAGCCTGAGCAAGAGCAAGACCCCATCTCTAAAAAGTAGCCAGGTGTTGTGGCAAGCAGCTATAGTCCAGCTACCAGGGAGGCTGAGGCAAGAGGATTGCTTGAGCCCAAGAGTTTGAGGTTGCTGTGAGCTGTGACATTACGGCACTCTACCCAGGGTGACAAAGTTAGACTCTGTCTCAAAAAAAAAAAAAAAAAAAAAGGGAGAGAGAATTTACCTTTCCTCTCTCTGTCTTTTTGTTCTGTGTGGGCCTTCAACAGATTACATGCTGCCCTCCTGCGTCAGGGAGGAAGGATGTTTACTCAGTCAGTGCAGGCTACTGATTCAAATGCTCATCTCTTTGTGAAACACTCCCGCACGCGCAGAAATAATCTCTCTAGCATTGGTCCAGTCAAGTTGACACATAAGATCAGCATCACAACCATAAATCAGGAAGACACAGTTAGTATCGTGACCCTCAGTGGCTCTCAGGACCATGATCGTGAAGCCCACGTGCATTAACTCCAGGAGCAAGGCGCTAGCTGCGACAGTGTGCTTCCTCTAGTCGTACAGGCACTGCCGTCTCGTTATGAGCAAAGATCTGTACGCACGAGGTGGCGAGAAGACCACTGGGACGGAGAGCAATGTGAAGACCACTGGGACGGAGAGCTTTGTCGTAGGGTCTCCAAGTGCTGGTGTGCTCTGCAAGGGGAGAGGAATTTGGGCTGGGGGAACAAGGAACCCTTTTGAACACTTTGCCCTGGTTCCCACACGTTTCCATTCAGACCAGCACATGTTGTTTGGGTGGCTCTTCTGTGCGCCGTGGATGCTGTTCAGAGACACATGAGAGCATGTTTTGTTATGGGCTCCCACGGCTGAGGGCAGATGCTACGAGTCCCTAAGTCAGTCTTTAGAGAATCTTTGTATTGTTTAATGGTCTGTCTGACAGCAGCTATTTGTACCACTCTGCTGGCAGCAGGAAATTGAAAGTTCTTCTGTTCTCAATGCCCAAGATGTGACCAGCCCAATAAAAGGGTGCTGATGTCAGAACAGTCTGTGTTCCCTAAGCGGCGGCCAAATACCTCCTCGCCCTTGAATTGACAGATGGGGATGCTGTGTCCACAAAGCGGCACTATTGACGCAAAACACCGAGCAGTGTTACAGGAGTCTCGGAGGTTAAGATTTAGCTTCAATATCAAATAAAGGTCACCACCAGCTTTGCCCAGTGTCAGCGCTCAACACACGTAAATGTCTAAATGCCTCCTGTGAATTCTTTTGCTTCTGAGACAGAGTCTCACTCTGTCACGCTGGGGTTGACTGCTGTGGCGTCATCATAGCTCACAGCAATGTCAGTCTTAAGCTCAAGCGATCCTCTTGCCTCAGCCTCCCGAGTAGGTGGGACTACAGGCACCTGCCACAACCCCTTGCTACTTTTTCTATTTTTAATTGAGACGGATTTCCCTCTCACTCAGGCTGGTCTCAAACTCCTGAGTTCAAGCAATCCGCCTATCTTGGCCTCCAGAGTGCTAGGATACAGGTGTGAACCACCACCGCACCTGACCTTGAATCTCTTTTATTGATCGAGGAAAAGTACTCAGTGTAGTAGTAAGGATGGATTATTCAAATGCAGTAAACCAGGAGACTCCCTACCTGGCAACAGAAAGCTAAGCGGCAAGTGCTATGTTTAGTAGTCCTTCCACACAAAAGAAATAGCAGACGCATGAGCTTGAGAAGTCTGCTTCAATAAGATAAAATCGAGGCCACAAACCTCTTCCTCTTATAGTCATCTGCTTTGCATTTAGCTCCTTTTAGGTGGTATCAGAAATATGATCTCCAGATTCAGACCATCTAGGTTTTAATCCCGTCTCCGTTACTACTGGCTGGGGTAATCTTTGGCAGTTGATCTCTTTTTCTTTGCTTCACTTTCCTCCTCCATAAAATGAAGAAAATACCCATTACTTCACAGCGTTCATGGTGAGGATTAAATGAGATCCATGTGTCAAGCAATTAGAACTCAAAACGTCAGGTGTTTTTATTGTCACTGACAAGCTAGCCATTCTAATCTTCTCCACTCCAGAAAAGGAGACCAGATCCCTGCACGTCACTCCCTAGTTCTCAGCATGCCAGTGGTGAGAGCAGGAGGTGGGCATCAAATGCAATCACAGGCTTTGCCACAAAATGGATCATCGCTTGGGTTCTCAGCCCGAGAGGCTAATTTAGGGGTAGCTATGTGTGCAGTTTCCAGAAAGAGTCAGGATATCAAGGCAATGTGGACAGAGGAACATCTGGATAACAATGTCCAAGTGGGCTCGGTACCCGTAGCACAATGGTTACAGCACCAGCCACATGTACCAAGTCTGGGCCAGATAAACAACAATGACAACTGTAACAAGAAAATCGCCGGGTGTTGTGGTGGGCTCCTGTAGTCCCAGCTACTCGGGAGGCTGAGGCAAGAGAATCACTCAAGCCCGAGAGTTGGAGGTTGCTGTGAGCTGTGATGTCACAGCACTCTACTGAGGGTGAAACAGTGAGGTTCTATCTCAGAAAAACCAAAAACAACGTCCAAGTGCTTTACAGTTAAACAAGAAGCCAGCGTAGTGAAGATATACAAATATATGGGAATTAATGAGAACGGCAGTCACCAGAGGCTCCTATCCTGTGATAGTTTATGCCTATATTAATTAGTTAATTCAATTTACATGTAGATTTGAGTGCAAATGGCACATTTGGAAAACAAATGTTATGGCAGATAGCAAATAATTAGCTTGAGAATTTATATTAGTCAGCATGGCTGCCATAACAAAACACTTTGGACTGAGCAGCTAAAACAACGGAAACTTTCTCGCCGTTTTGGAGGCTGAAGGCCCAGACTAGGCACCTGCTGATTCCGTTTCTGATGAGTCTCTCTTTCTGCCTCTCAGTGGGTCTTCACAGGGCACAGAGGGAAAGCTCTCTGGTGTTGGGAATAATACTATCCTGTAAGGGCCCCCACCAGTAAGACCTCATCTAAGACCTAATCATCTCCCAAAGACCTCAACTCCAAACGCAACCACGTGGGGGTCAAGGCTTCAATGTACGAATTGCGGGAAACACAGTTCAGACCATGGCTGAACTGACAGCATGATGAACAAATTGAACTGTGGTTTGTGCTGTACTTATATCCAAGGTGGGCTCTTCATGTCCGTTAATAAGGCTTGGATGGAGTAAGTTATTTGATTGCTTGCTACCTGTTTGGTATTTTTGATCGTGCATTTGCACACTTGGGCAGGGTATACAACTTAAGAGTAAAGCCAGTCAAGTTAGCTGAGTAGAATTTCCCCCCTTCAGTTAACAATGCTCCACCTGCTCCAACAGAACAAGGCAACCACAGAAGTGGCAGGAGTGGTGTCATCACTGAAAAGTGTAAGGACGGGAAAGGACTGCTTAAACATGCTTGCAGAGGTCTGCCGGAGAATGCAAAGAGCCTGGACAGCGCCTCTTCCACAGCTAATCATTCATGCTGTTTTTGTCTGCCCTGGACTAAAGGAGAAGGGTGGAGGGCTGCACGGACGGGGAGGAGGGGAAAGCAGCAGAAAAAGAGGACTGGGAGAGAAGAAACGAGACATTAGCACATATGGGTGAGAAAGCAGAAAGAGAGGCCAAAAAGCCACAGAAAGATTTGCACATCCCCTGCTCCACCCAAGCTCTGCTCTGGGGCTCAAGGGTCTCTCTGATCCCCAGACCAGCAGTGCCAGCGGCTCCTGAAGGAACCCAGAGCCTAGGGCGGCAGCGGGCCCACAGCACCGAGGCAGGGCCTCCCCGTCTCTCTGGGACAGTAGGCAGAATAAGTTCTGGCGACTGTGCATGGAAACAGGCATGTCAGCTTCCACTTAGAGTCAGGTGGAAGTTGAGTCTGAAAGGGCGGGTGAGAAAGTGCTGAAGAGGAACAGGAGAGCTGGGAGGCCAGATCTTTTGAAAGGGACATCCCAGCTTCTGCACCACGCTAGGTGTGGAGGCTGCCTGCAGTCATCAAAAGTGGTACCTCCTCTTCTCCTTGTGACCACAGCAAATCCCTCACTTAGAATCTTCCTCTCATTCCCCAAATACCTGCACACCTGGAGACAGCATCTCGCGGGGGAGGAGGGAGGAGCAGATTCAGTGGGAAGGGAGACGTTGTGAGGCCAACCCAGAGACCAGAGAGCGCGTGACTGGGTGAATCCCGAGCTGGTGTGAGCGGAGAGCCTTTCTCCGGAAGGGCCACCTCCCTCTGCGGCCTCCAAGCTGCTTCCCGTGCTGCTCACCAAGACAAAGCCACGCCACACTAACCTCACTTCCTCCTGTGCTGTGATTACCGGGATGCTGAGAAGGGACAGCCACAGACACACACAGGCACGGGTGGAGTGAGCACGGCATCTGGGTACTCCCTGCCTGAGTGAACGGCCACACCCAAAGCATGATGACCACGGTGCCACGTTTACCAGGAAGAGACCTCTCCGGGTCGTGCTAAGGGCTCCGCCGTGTTCAGCATTTTTATTGGCAACTTGGATGGAGGCAAAGAGCGCAACCTTGTCACATCCTCAGTTGGTACAGACTTTGGGGACAGGCTTAATATGTCAGTGGACAGGAATAAAATTCAAAGACATCTAGACAGGCTAGGAGAATGGCTTAAAACTAACAAGATGAAACATTCATAGTGAAGTTTAAGCAACTAGATGCTCCAGGGAGGGGAGATGAGCTCATGCATGAGAAATGACAACAGTGGTTTTGGTTGATTGCACACTTGATAGAAATTACTAGCATGACATATTTGTTTAAAATGAGAGAAAAACAATTGCAGCTGTATATTGCATATAAAAAGTGGTCATATCCAAAATAAAGGGGTTAATTATCCCATAGTATTTTCACAATGAATTCTACTTGAGATGCCTCAAATTGAACTAACATTCATTGAAAAATGTTTCTTAGGGGAAGAGAAGAATGAAAAGGCTTGGAAAAGTTTCTCCAGTGGGAAGAAGCATGTGAGTGTGGAGAGGGTGAAATAATCATGATCAAATATTTTAAAGAAATGTAAAACAAAGTTTTAGGGGTAGTATTTGTAACTCCAGGTGCCAAGAAAGTGGAAGTTTCAAACAGAAAGATTTCTGCTCAATGTACATTGGAATTAACTGGCATTTTGAGATTTCCAAATGGAGAACTTGCTATAACCGGAAGCTTCTCTGCCGAATCCATGAAGGCGGCTGTGGAAGGGACTGCGAGGTGGCTTTCGGGTTCCTTCTTCTCCAGGGTTTCATTCATTCTCTTAACATGTATGCACTGAATTTCTATGTGCTGCGTCTACTGCAAGGGGCGCGCAAAACAGATATAAGTTCCCATTCTCTTGGCGTTTACATGTTTTGTCTATGGGGCAGAAAGACAATGAACAAGTAAATAGACAATGACAAACAGAACGTTATGCAGAGAGCAAACGGGACGTGGAGAGAGAGAACAAGGAAAGACTTCTGCAGATGCAGTCGGGGAAACCTCACGGAGGTGACGCTTGCTGAGACTCAAAGGATGTGGGGTGGGTTTTTAAAAAACTGGGCATTCCAGGCAGAAAGCACAATATGAAGAAAGGCTTTAGGGCAAAACAAAGCTTGGGATATTGGGGAGCAGAAAGCAGCTCAGGGCGATGGGACAGAGGAGGTAAGAAGCAGGGCAGCAGTAGGTAAGGGCCCAAATGGGCCAACAGGAGGCTTCAACCTTTTCTCTCTAAGTGTAACAAAAAGCCACCACAAGGGGTTAAGTAGAGGGGTAACAGAATCTGATTCCTGTTTTAAAAAGGTTGATGAGGGTGAGCACAGTGACTCATGCCTGTAATCCTAGCACTCTGGGAGGCCAGGATTGTGTGAGCTCAAGAGTTTAAAATCTGGAAGAAAAAGTATCCAATGTACTCAGCCCTACTATGAAACTAATCTATAGCTTTCATCTGAAAGCTGTAACCCAATTATAGCACAAGAATATGGGGAAAGGGGCAAGGGAGGGGAGGGGATGGGGGAGGATGGGTGGAGGGAGGGTAATTGGTGGGATCACACCTACAGTGCATCTTAGAAGGGTACAGGTGAAACCTACTAAATGCAGAATATAAATGTCTTTAACACAATAACTAAGAAAATGCCATGAAGGCTATGTTAACCAGTTTGATGAAAATATTTCAGATTGTATATGAAACCAGCACATTTTACCCTATGATTGCATTAATGTACACAGCTATGATTTAATAAAAAAGAAAAAAAAGGAGTTTAAAACCAGCCTGAGCAAGAGCAAGATCCTGTCTGTATTAAAATTAGAAAAACTAGCCAGGTGTTGTGGTGGTCACCTGCATCCCAGCTACTGGGGAGGCTGAGGCAGGGGGATGCCTTGAGCCCAGGAGTTTAAGGATGATGTGAGCTACAAGGATGCCACATCACTCTACCCAGGGAAACAGAGGGAGACTCTGTTTTAAAAATAAATAAAAATCAATAGAAATGTTGATCGATTTTTTTTTTTTTGAGACAGAGCTTAGAGTGCTGTGGCATCACAGCTCACAGCAACCTCCAATTCCTGGGCTCAAGTGAGTCTCCTGCCTCTGCCTCCCAAGTAGCTGGGACTACAGGCGCCTGCCACAATGCCTGGGCAGTTTTTGATTGCAGCCACCATTGTCATTTGGCCGGCCTGGGCTGGATTCGAACCAGCCAACTGAGGTGTATGTGGCTGGCGCCTTAGCCCATTGAGCCACAGGCGCCAAGCCTTGATTGATGTTTTTAAAGACCATTTTAGTACCACCCAAAGCAGCATAAAACAGAAGTTGATCTGTTCTGGCTTCCAGGTTAACTCAGAAAGGAAAAGCAGGAGAATCAACCATAACTCCACTAAAGCTTTCTCAGCCCCTAAGCTCCCAGCATCTAAGGAGGATCAAAAACTTGAAGGTAAAAGCCTTCGGAGCACTGGACAGTGTATTCATCCTCAACTTGAGAGCCTGGAATCTACCCTAGTGTGGTGTGTTGCCTTCCAGGAGAAATACAACTTGGGGTGACTTCCAGAAAATAAGCATATAGACACAGGTGGTCAAGACTCCAGATTACCTGGAATGTGTAAAGAGGCAAGAGCTTTAGGGAACAAACAAGCAGGGCCCCTGCTTTCTAGCAATTTTTGGAATGAGGGTTACGGCTACGGTTAGAACTAAGCAGAATGACTAGCTCAGGGTTAAGGGGAAAGACAGCTTGGTATAAAATTTGAACTGGATACCAAAAAGAGGTTTTGGAGTGAATGAAGAAAATGAAAGAAAAAAGGATTAATGGCAGGGAGGCCAGGATTAAATAGCTAGGTTGAGAAGAGACAAGGGTACAAGGTGGAGGCTCAGAGATGTGGGGCCTGGGACTGCTCTACTGTGGACAGTATAAGAACATTGTATGCTGCATAAAAAACAGAAAGAAAAAAAAAGAAAAACCGCCAATAATCCTACTGTCTTAAATAAGCATTATAATCATTTTGGTGCATTTCCTTTGCTATTTTTTAGTCTGTGTCTGCTTTTAATGTTTTTATTGGATCTTTTAAATCATAAGAGCAATATATGCTAGTTGTAGAAAATAAAAACTGCACCAGTCTCCCAAACCAATCTCCCAGAGCTACATAAATGGAATCATACAATATATAGTCCTAAAAGTCAATAGTTTGCTGTGGCTAAAAATATTTTTGAAAAAAAAATTTTGTCACCGGAGGCTCCAATAGCCGAAAAGGCCAGACAACTGCTGATGAGACACCTGTGCCTTGGTGACTCCTTTACTTTGCACTTGGGACTAAATGTGGAACCCCCATTTCCTATGCCTAAGTCAGTTTCATGTGAATTTCCTGGGCCTCAATTCCATGAATGGACTGTGTCCATTCATTGATGCATTCATTCACTTTGCCCCGCAGGGGACTGTGTTCGTTCATTGATACATTCATTCACCTTGAAATAAATAAATAAATAAATAAATAAATAGTGTATAAGAAACATTGTCAAGGCTCAGTGCCTATGGTTCAAACGGCTAACGTGCCAGCCACATACACCTGAGCTGGTGGGTTCAAATCCAGCCCGGGCCCACCAAATCACAATGACAGCTACAAACAAAAAAATAGCTGGGCGTTGTGGCTGGCGCCTGTGGTCCCAGCTACTTGGGAGGCAGAGGCAGGAGAATTGCTTGAGCCCAGGAGTTGGAGGTTGCTGTGAGCTGTGATGCCACGGCACTCTACCCAGGGTGATAGCTTGAGGCTCTGTCTCAGAAAAATAAAAAAACAAAACAAAAAAGAAACGTTGTCAAAATTAATTTTGTATGAATTATGGTTATATGTATGTTCCAATATTATAAAACATTAATCTGTCCTAAAGTATAAAATATTGTTCTGTCTAAATGTATAGTAATTTTAATTCATCTAAAAAAGGAGAAAAGAAATATTATAAGAAAGACTGAATTCCTAATGTCTTTGAAAATTGAGTACCTTGGCTCGGCGCCTGTGGCTCAACGGGCTAAGGCGCCAGCCACGTACACCTGAGCTGGCGAGGTCGAATCCAGCCCGGGCCTGCCAAGCAACAATAACAACTGCAACAACAACAACAAAAAAAAATGGCCAGGCGTTGTGGCGGGCGCCTGTAGTCCCAGCTACTTGGGAGGCAGAGGCAGGAGACTGGCTTGAGCCCAGGAGTTGGAGGTTGCTGTGAGCTGTGATGCCACAGCACTCTATCCAGGGTGACAGCTTGAGGCTCTGTCTCAAAAAA